>CATIWR010699767.1:0-19481 GCA_949677035.1 Omphalea diandra | reverse complement strand
TATATATATATATATATATATATATATATATATATCATTTATTTCTTTCTCTTCCTCTAAATCTTTTTTTAATCTCTCTTTTAATATTTATTCTTTAATAATAATAATAATAATAATAATAATAATAACAATAACAATAATATATAATTTTTCTTCTCTATTATTTTCTTTCTTCTTATCTTCCTTATTTTTTCTTTGTCATTTTCTTTCTTCCTATCTTTCTTTTTATTTTCTTGTTTTTTAATCATACTTTTGGTTCTTAATATTCATCGTTTTTTTCTTTGCTGTTCCCTTTTTTTTTTTTTTTTATCATTTTTGTTATTTCTCTCTTTTCATTTTTTTATTCTTTATTTTCTGTATAATTATTTTTCTTCTTTTACTTCATTTTTTTCTTATTTTCTTGACCATGATTTCTTTCTTCCTCTCTTTTTGTCTCTATATGCCTTTATTTTTTTTCTTCTTATTATTTTTACTATTTTCATTACTCCTTCTCTATTATCATTTATTATTATTATTGATGAAAATTAATTGGGAATTAATAAAAAATAAAAGAAAATGATAATTAATTTATTAAAAAATAATTAGATATTGAAATAAAAATAAAAAATTGAATAATTTATTTAAATAAAAAATATTTTTAAAAAAAAATGAAAACTTTGTAATAGATTAGTGATGAACTTTGTATTTTTCTTTACAAAAATAATAATATAGTGATGATTTTTTGACATTGCTATAGTTAATGATGGAGTATCCAATTGCTAGTTCGCATGAAAGATGAAAGTCTATTGCTACTAGAGGTACTTTTATGCCTAACTTAGTTACGAATCTATTTTGTTACTAAAGACAAAAAGTCATTGCTAATTTAGCAATACATGAAGAAAATCCATTGTCAAAGAATTTGCGATGATCAATTTAGCAAGGGGCATGCGTTCATCACTGATGGCCTTTAGCAATGGCCTTTTTTTTTGCTTTAGTGGTGGATTTCATCTATCACTAAAAGCTATTTTTTATAGTGATAGAAATATTTTATTGCCAAGGTTAATAATTCTTGCAACAATTGACTATTATTAGTTAGTATCAGCCTTAAGCATTATAACATTTAAGACTATTTAAGCCTAAGTTAGGTCATGAATTGGGTTAGTGGACAAGTGGACATGTACATTTATAATTAGTATAAGATTGACTTATACTAATTGTATGATTTTGTAATCAACTTTTATATAAAGGCTTATGTTGTAGTAATTTAGATACATGTTCTGCTAATACACACTTTATTTTGCCTATCTCAATCTTCTTACTCTTACTTTCTTTTGTCAATTGATTTTCTCCATTTCTCTTCACTTTTTCCTCCTTAGTTGATGCTCATTGCCTATATACTATTTCTCTCAAGTTGGTAGATTTTAGAGTCCTATATACACATAAAAACTGATGCACATAAGCACCTCTTTAATGATAGTTTTTACAACCTACATATCTATTGCAATTAGCTCCATATTAGTGAGATTGGATTAGTGGCTTCTATTGCCTATATATCTAAAATCATAACACAAGATAATGACTAACTCTACTTAGCATACATAATCATTGATCATAGAAATTTCATAAGAAGAAAACATCTTTTAAGGACAATAAAGACAAGATATCAAATGTTGCATGAAGAGCTTGATGAATTAAAGGATCAAATTCAAAATCTATAAGAATATATCAATATATTGAGTTCTATGAACGTTGGTTTCTGTACAACACAATGATAATACTCAAGTAGTAAATGATTTAGTTGACTCTTATAAGCATATTTTATTACCAAGACTAGTCATTCTACAATAGTTCATTATTTTATGATCACTAGCTAAAGTATGGCCTAAAATTATGCAATTTGTAGTAATATGATCAATCATATGGCATTAATGATAAGGTCACCTATAGCGAAAATAAATTGTATAGGAGGACATTAAAATGGGTCTAGACTAAATAAACAATTGTCTCGACTAATATGGAAGGCAACCTTATATGAATTTATGGGAGATTTGCATTAAAATCCTTAAGGACTAAAAGGAATACAATAGTTATCCCCAAAAAGAATCATGGTCAATCCAAATTGTCAAGTAACTTGTTCTCTCGTAAATGCTTAAAAAAGAAGGAGCTTAAAAAAGAAGGGGATAAATTAGGTATTTTCCACTTTTCATGAAATAATTTAAGAGATTAAATTAATTAAGAAGGAGGGGTAATAAGGGAAGTACATAATCAATTTATAGAAGTTTAGTGCTAACTACATATATCCTCTTCTCAAGTAACCTACTTAAGGGTTCTCCTTTGTAAGTGGCTTAATCGAGCTCCTTGAACCCTTATAATCCAAATGCAATCCATTGGTATCTTAAATTTCATATTGGTTCAACTAAAATTATTCCCAACCTAGTTTAAAGGCACTAACAAAGGCCTTCTATATATAAAGATTAAAACCCAACTTTGGATGTAATCCTCAAACAAGATATACAAGATAATGGACAATGATAATTAATAATCTTACTAAAAGCACATAAACCAACTCTTTTACAAATTAACCTAAGTTGAACAAAGTAGCTTGAATACATTATGGAAGCACTTGAAAGCTTATAGAATACTTTATTAACATTTGGAAACCTTCCTCAAATTGTATGAAATGTTTTCTTATAACCTAAGGTCTAAAAAGCAGTAGCATGTGCATGAACCACTTTTTAGAAAAAGATCATGAAAACAAATTGTTATGCCAGATACATAGGTTATGTAAGTCCTCACACAATAATTTTTCTTTAGAGCAACTAATGGTGCTAAAGTATAATCACTTATCCAAAACACTCTACATTCAGTGCAGTTGTATCTCACTTTATGATGTTGTATTTTCAATCGCCAAAAGACATAGAATCTAAAGCCAAAATTTGAAGGATTTCCATATGTTTAGTTTTCCTTACACAAAATTGTGTTTAAAGAAACATAATTGTTCTTAAGAAATGGTAGCTTTAAGTAATGTTATAAGGTTTTTAGCATGGTCATGGAGGTTCTTTACACAATCCTATTTCTACCACCTTCACACTTGATTAATTAATATAGTCATGTGGGTAAAAACATCTCAATTTTGTATCGCTCAAATGGGTGAAATCTTGTTAGTGACTCTTAACTTTTTATCTGCAATAAGAGACTAAGAGGATGTAGGGTCACACTTTGGTGCAACCTAAAAAATGGCACATGATAATCAAATGATCTCAAGGATGGGCTTATCGCTCTATAAAACCAAATGCACATGTGAAGAGGCCATCGGGGAACCTTGGAGGGATAATACTTTGGTAATACGTTGATTCGAGAATGGGGTTGCCACCCAACTTTAGTCAAGATAAAATTTTGGCTGAGGAAGAATATTAGTCTAAATAGGTCTTTATAAGGTCTAATCCATTTTCACCATATTAGAGATTTGAGTTCGAAAATTAACCTTAGATTGCTTGAATTTAGAGATTTGATCTTCAGGTTAATATTTGGTTCATTTTATACATTGCCTTTATTCATCAATTTTCTCACTTATCCATCTAGGCACATTCATCTAACTCAAGTCATCAATCTAGTAATTTAATTATTCAATGCATGAAAGTAACATGCAAAATGTAAGGAAAATGATAAATAACATATACAAGGCAATGATGGGGAATAGATATTGAAATAGTGGGATTATTCATATCATGATAATAAATGATAATGTAAAATAAGATAGTGAGGATATTGTTAAACATAGAAGAAGAGACAAGAGAGTTAGCACTATAGTCATGCGAGAAACATAGCAAAAAGATTTATATAAACCTTTAGAAAGTTTGCATAGCCATATCTAAGGTTTACCTAGAGCTATGGCAATAAAGCACAAAGATGAGGGTTACCTTTCCAGGCCACATCATGCAAGGTCTCTAAACCATACCATCAATTACACTTATATGTGAATAAGTGTAATATATGGTGTGTGAGAATAGTGAAAAATCATCATTTATGCTCATGAAACATAATCAAGATAATTAATAAGTGTATTAATATACATGGGATAAAGAGAAAAGTGAAGAAAGATTTTTTTAATAAGAAAATAAATAAAAATAACACAAATAATAGGTTTATGAGTCATTAGGCATTGGAACCTCCCCAATCATTCCCTTTACAATTTATAACCATAACTTTATGCCTGCTAGTAGCCCTTGAAGGGTTTTTTAATGCACATGATTAAAAGAATAAAACTTAAGGAGAAAGGATACACTATAGAGACCTAGAGGTTAGCTTTTGGTCTTGGAGGTAGCTTCTTATTGGATTTCTTTACTAGGAGAATAAAGATTTTAATGAAAAGAAGATGGGTTTTGCTTGGCTTATCCTTGAACTCTTTATAATATGCTTAGGTCTTTTGGTTTTTTTTATAGGTTTGGGATGTTTCAGGGTTTGAGCACTAAATTTTGTAGAGTTTTGATAAGAAATATTAGTCTTGCAGCATTTAAAGTAAATGAGTCTACATATAGAGGAAGAGATGTGCATCTATGCTGGGTGCACTACCAACACCAAACCTAGTCCCTTAATCTTGCTTTATAATATAAGATCAAGGAATTATTTAGAAAATAGGACTTTAAGTTATCAGTACCATCATAAGCAACCAAATAGTTATATGTACATCTAACCATACAAATAGTGCTCCATTCTAGAAAGTTCTATCTATTTGAATTTATTTGAGTTGTTTGTAAATGTGAGTTAGAAATACAACCAACTCATGCTGGTTGAGTAGACTACCTTGCCTTAGGTCTTTGTTAGGTGGGTTGATTTAAGGTTTTCAATAAGAAAATTCATCTCTTCTTTGCCTTATTATTGTAGGTCATTTACATGTTTGTGGTTCTACTACTTTCACACTTTATTGATTTTGAACCTTTCAAGGGCAAACCCTTGACTTTAAATCTTTTGTAGGCTTCCTTTAAAGATTATAAGGATAGGTCTAGAAATTTCTTAAAGGCTTGGAATAACTTCAATTAACTTAAAAATGAAACACTTACACACATATTAGTATTATTTAATTTCTTATTATCATAAAAAAAAAGAATTAGAATAATGGGTTCAACATTCTCCTCTTTTTGATGATGACAAATAATTAGTTTGTATAATAAATTTAAAGAATAACTTTGTATGTTAAGGTGTGTATGGAGTAATATCATTTTCAAAACTAGGGGTATGCATATAGTTGTAATACCCTAAATTTTCATAAAAATAATTTTGGTGATTTAAACTTCATGGACATTTTTCTAATTTTTTGACTTATGTTTGAGTTAGAAGTATAATTTGGATTTTAGATATGATTAGTGAGATCTAAAAATGATTATGGTCATTTGGAGTATAATATTGACATATATTTGCTTTGATGGTATTTTAATAATTTTTCACAAAAGATAATTTTTGTTGAGTAATTAATATTAATAAATTTATTATTTTAATCATTTATTAAATAAAATAATTTTTAAAATTTATTATTTCATGCTTCATTAATTAATTAATTTTATGAGAAAATATTATTTTAATTTGAAGATTGAATTAATTTGAAAGCTAAGTAAAACTATAAAGATTGAAAAACAATTTGATTATTTTGGTTTAAATATATATACATATTATATGCAGGAATGAGAGGGAGCCGCACAACTAAGAAGAGAAAAAAAAAAAAAAAGAGATAGAGAAAGAAAGAGAGAAGAAAATACTTTATGTAATTTTTTTTATGTTTTCTATCAATTTTTAAGATTTTTACAAAATAAATTAATGAATTTTCTATTTATAGATATTGAGTGTTATTTAAAATATCTTAGTTTAATTTTCATTGAATAAAATTAGAATAGTTAATTAATTTAATTTTAAATGATTTTAGAGGTCCAATTAGGATTTTACTCAAATTTAATTTGGAATTTTAACTGCAGTATTATTGAATTTTAAGTCGTAATTATAGCCTAGTGGTTTAAATATATTTTTGAGATCATGTGATTTCAAGAATCAATTATAATAAATTAAATGATTTAAATAAGTTAAGTTCAATGATAGTGACTATTATAAGGAGACAAGTTATAAGCGTAAATTTAAAAATTATTTATCTAGAACTACAAAAAATATTCATTATCAATCTTTTTATATATTGGTAATCTAGTTGTCTAATCTTATAAGTTAAAATATTAGACCAATTTAATGGTCATAAATGTAGTTATACGACTATTTGTATAGACTATATGGTCTTAGACTTGTACAATATAGTTACTAAAGTAATTAATCTAAAATAGTAAATAGCATTATTTTAATCTCAAATTTTATGCAGACCATTCATGATATCTAATATTATATATATTTTTTAAAATTTTAAAGTACTTGATATATTGATTTAGGACATGTTTATGTATGTTATCCTATGATGGTTGTCAAGTAGGACAATTTAATTATTGTTATATTTTAAATAATAAATGCTACTATTTTAATCTCGATTTTATATAACATATCTTCAATATTTATATTACTACATATAATTTTTAAATAAAATATTTATTTCATATAATTTTTGTATACTATCTCAGATGGACTTATAATCAAGATAGATTATAGTATTAAATATATGAATAGGCAAGTATTGTAGATTAAATTATGATCTTTATAATAATTTTAGGTTATTTTGAGTTTTTTTAGTTATTTTAGATTGAGGTTTAATTTGTTTTAGAGGTAATATAATAAGGTATTTCTCAATTAGCAATTTTTAGAGTACATGATATATCAATTTAAGGCATGTTTATGTATGTTGTTTGTAAGGATTCATATATTTAAAATATCTAAGTTACATTCATAATGAAAAAAAATAATTTAAAATTTTGTTTGATTCTCATCATAATATCACATTAATGTCTAACATGTAGTAAAACATAGATTACAGATCATAAAAAATTACCTCAATTGTCGAATCACCAAGACAAGGAGATTTTCCTTGTAGTTAGATTATAGCAAATCACAATCGTTCGCCTAATTTTGAACGATTATCCATATAGAAATAATGAGAAAATATCTTAAACTATTCAAGAGAGATAGAGAGAGGATGAAGAATGGCTAAGATGCTATAAATTATAAAGAGAGAGGGGAGGTTCTAGTTTTCTCTCTTAGCCAAATAGCATAAGGAGAACTCTAAACTTTTTAGGTGTAGCTGAATTATCTATTCAGTATCTTACTTTTTGTTTGATTGGCTCTTCATGCTCCTTTTATGAGAGACCACTTAACACTAATCCTATTAGGATAACTTAGCTTCCATAATCTTTATTCTCTAAACTTATTTATTACTTACCAATTAAGTAACTCCTACTCAATATCATTTTAATTGCTCATTATATCTTTTTCTGTATGACCCATTAGGCTTCCTAATTTGTTAACATTAAGTATGAGTTGCAATTTTAAATCAATAGAAAAGGATGAATCAAATCTAATATCATCATTAATTCTGAAGTTAATTAACTTACATTTTGGCATTTTAGTTACTCATCATAACCATTGAATTATTAGGAATGATCAAGGTGGCTTGATCTAACCATCGACAAGAAGTTTATTAGTATAATTCAATCCTTTCATTATATGACATCCAATCAAACTTAAAGGATGGGTTAGTGTCTTCTTTATATAGTTTGATATTTATTTTTCTCTATTATTAACATTGATGATGTAATATAAGGCATTCTTATATTCATCCATCAAACATTGTAAGTATTTTCAATTAATATTAATTAAGAATAGGTACAATGTCCTTAATATATCTTGAATTAATGAATTTTATCTTAATTACTTATTATCTCTATCATGTTCATACTATACCAAAATTTGTCTTATTGAGTGATCTATGACTAGGACAATTGAAGTCATAAATAAAAACATAATACTCTCAGATCAAAACAATATAGTGATCTCAAGTCATTAAGATCACTTACATAACTCCAATAAGGGATTTTACATAGATAGTGCTTCATATAGAATTTTCAAATAGGTCATTCAATAAACTCATTCCCTAACAAGTATCCATAAATTAGTGTTAAGTATCTTATATACTTTTACTTGTGAGATCAACAACTTACTTGAAACTCAAGTAAGATACATTATATATACTAGTCTTATAGCTTTATCAATGTTCAATCTTGATAGAACACCAACCAGAAATAATTTAGGAAAAATACTTTGATGAAGGAAGTATCTCATAACTATAAATCCTTATAACTACCTCTTTAAAGTGTATGAATTCCATGGACTTCATCTCAAACCATTACCATTTTATGATATATCGAGTAACTTAGTTTCATAAAGCATTGAAAAAGCTAAGAGATGAAGAACTTAAAGATTATTAAGTCATGTAACATGAATAGTTGCTCTAGATTGTTAAAACACTTATTGTCTTAATCTCTAAAGTGATTGATATTGATGTGTTTTAGATGATTCCAAAATCAATAAAAGTTCTAACCTTATATTTGAGTATTTGTACTTATAATTATTACCAATGTTTATATAGGGGTATTGTTCACTTCAAAAGATGAAGGCAAAGAACACCTCAAAGACAATGCTTTAGAAGACATACTAAGGCCATAGGGGGAGAATGATTGATCCCCTATATTCTTTTAAGATGAAGGTAAAGTATCTAAGGACGATAATATACCTACTAAGCATGGGGACATGAAGTCAATACATCTTAAGATAATATAACTTGATTATGCTAAAGGCATAGGGTGTAAGGGCAAAAATAAAGAGAGAAAGAAAAGACTATAGGCATTAAACTAATGATCATGGAGGAAAAATAATGATAATTGAAAGTGGACGATGATCATGGTAATAATCTTCAAGAAGTACTCTAACTCATCTAATCATGAAAGTACTCAATGAGCATTGAAGGATTCCAACAACCATTGTAAAAACCTTCAAGAATAACCTTAACTAGTATGTCTAATTTTGGATCTCATCAATGATAATGGAACAAATTTGTTAACTATTTAAAATTCATCAATGACTATGGCAAAACCTCAATAAGCATTGATAAGTAAGTTCAATGACTATTGCAAATAACCAATGCTCATTAGAAAAAGAAATTGCAATAATAATGATTATGGAGGAAATTTAACAACTGACATAGGAGTGTAATAGTAGATTTTTTTAAAGCTGATAGAACATTCTTCTTATATCTGCTAGTTAGTTGTAAAGGACTATCTATATAAAGTCCTCCTTTTGAAGTCTCAAGAACATATAAATTTTTGGTAAAAAAGCCTTTATCATTTCTGTGAGATTTAACACTTAATAATTTTTGCCAGAGTAATTTTTTATTTGATTTGTAAATAACTATAAAGTTAGTAAGAATAGGTTTCTTTAAGCATTACTTACATATTTGCTTAGTTAAGAGGCTTGAACACATTCTTAGGTAATTCCTTTTAAGGGTAGAAATGTTAATGCTTAACCAACAAAAACACATAGGATGATGATGAGCCTGAAAAAATCATTAGTGAGATTTTGCTCTCTTGAGCTGTGCAAAAATGGAGTGCATAATTATCTCTAAACATATAAAAATGAGATTCTTTTAAGCCATAAAGAAGTGAAAGTCCTAAGTGATGACTTACACAATGGATGTAGGCATTATTGGTCGAATCATTATAAATCTCTTATACTCATTCTTCTTCTTCCTTTCACTTTATCTTTTCTTTTTTAAAGCAAAAGTGAACTAAACATAAGCTTTCACAACATCAATTTAACTCAAAGAACCTTTAAAGAAATTTCCAAAGTTGTAATTTGAACATAATATACCATTTCCTTTTAAGTTGCCATCATCACTAAGAGACCAACAACTAATGTCTAGTATGTCATTAATCTAATATCAATGGTAATTGATGTTCCTAGTCTTGCATTGCATGTAAGTAAGGTAAAGGAAGCACCAAATGTTGAAGCGTAACATTTTTATAACACGCTAAAAGTTGCAGATAAGGAAGCATGGCCTAGATGTAGTACCCATTCATAATAGTCAGTTGTTGCTCGATTATTGAACATTAAGGTAGAACAACATATGATTGAAAGGCTTTCTAATGACATACGCTAAAATACAAAAGTTTCACCCGCAAATAATGTTATGATAGAGGACTTCTATAACACAAAGAAATTGATGCGAGGAATAGGGTTGGCCATAGAAAAGATTCATTATTATAAGAATGGTTGTATGATTTATTAGGGAGAAGATAGTGAGTTGAGTAGTTATAAGTTTTGTGCCTTTTCATGTTATAAGAGGTCAAGTAGATGATTTTCTAAGTGAATAATGAATGTTCTATATAAGAAAATGTACTACTTCCTACTCACTCCTCTATTATAAAGGTTGTATGCATCTAAAGCCACAACTAAAGCAATAAGATGACATGTTGAGTACGTTATAAAAGAAGATAGAGTTATGAGGCATTGCTCAAACTCAAAAGCTTAGAAAGATTTCAATAAGATGCATCTGACATTTGTAGTTGAATGTAGAAACGTAAGACTTAGGCTTTACATATATGGATTTCAGCCATTCGATCAATTAGGACAACAATATTATTCTTGGTTGGTAATAATTATTCTACATAATTTATCACTATGGATGTGTATGAAAGAAAAATATATGTTTTTAACTGTGATAGTTTTGAGACCCAAATATTCAAAGGATAAGTTAGATGTTTTCTATCAAACATTCATTATTGAGATGAAAAAGTTATGAAAAATTAGGGTGCAAACATATGATGTGTCAAAGAAGCATAATTTTCAACTAAATGTTGCATTGATGTAGACAATAAGTGATTTTCTTGCATATTTAATGTTGTTTAATTAGAACACAATGAGGAAGTTAGCATGTCTTTATTGCTTGGACAACTAATATGCTTTCACTATACTAAAAGGAGGGGAAACATCATGGTTTAATAACCAATGTAAATTTTTACATGTAGAACATCATTTCAAAGGAATAAAATAAACTTCCTTAAAAATAGAATCGTGACTAATATTGCACAACAAATTCTATCTAGATATAAGATATTATTAGAGATAGAGGAATAGAGATTATAGAATAGAGGAATAGAGATTATAGAAGGAAATTGATATGGATGCTTGTGCAGTGAATAAACCCCTTTCAAAAGTAACTAGCTGGAGGAAATGAATAATATTCTAGGATTTGCCAAAATGAGAAACTAACCTAATCAAGCATAATTTGGATGTGATGCACATTGAGTAAAATATTTTTGATAATATGTTTAATACAATGTTGAATGTACAAGGACAAACCAAAGATAATACCAAATTAAGAGAAGATATGAAATAATTTTGTAGAAGACCAAAATTAAATTGTGATCATAAACTAGAAAATATCCTAAAACCTATTTCACTTTTGATAATTAGGCAAAAAAAAGTTTACATAAATGGGTTAAAGGATTGTGATTTCCTAATGGCTATGTTTCAAATATGGGCAGATGTGTGGACATGTAAAGGCTTAAGTTGTTTAGAATGAAAAGTCATAATTATCATGTGTTCATGTAGTGGTTGATACCAATTGCATTTCTGGAAATGCTCCCAACACATGTTTGGCAAAACCTTATAGAGTTGAGCCTTTTCTTCAATGGCTTAACTTCAATTGTTGTGTGCGTGGATGATATGACACTGCCAAAGTAAGAGATTTCTATTAATTTGTGTAAGCTTGAGCACATATTTCCCTAAGCTTCTTTGACTATGTGGAACATCTGCCATATGAAAGAAGAATAACGAGTCTAGTTTGATATCGCTAGATGTATATATTCGAAAGGTAATGAACTATTTTCTATCTAAATATACATATAAATGTTATATTAGGCAACATATATAAGTTAAAGTTACCAAATATATTTTTTATTTAAATACCTTCGAAATGTAAGAAAAATAATTAACAAAATAACGCTTAAGTTAAAGGTTTGATATGTAATGCATATTTGGTTGAAGAAGCTTTAGCATTTTATGTGCACTACTTTGAGCTCCACGTTAACACATGGCATCAAAAAGTCCCTTGAAACAATAATGACTATAGAGGGGATTATGAAAAATATGATGGGATGTTGTTTATATTCAAACCTGTACCCCGACCATTAAGGGAGTTGTGAGCGCTTCGTGGTTTTACGGTAGTGCTCGAATGAACAAAATCTTGCTTATAACTCTAACCTTTTATTGATCAATGAGGCATCGAGAGGATAATGGTCTTTACATTGGTAATGACTCCAAGGTGTGAAGCACGTTTGGATCAACGAGGGATCTTTTTAAGCCTTTCATGACTTCAAAGCCTTAATTCCAAAATGATGGTCATTGGGGTACCAAGTGCAAGATAATACGTTGGCACCATCCTTAGAAAATGTGGAGTCACCACCTAATTTTAGTTGAGAGAAAAGTCTAGGAAGGCAAAATCTGAACCTAATCTAAGTCAATTAGAAGGTTAATTTTGTCTTCACCCCATTATAGATCAAGTTCAAAAATTGGGTATGGCTTAGAGAAGAGGTTAGACACCTCTAAATTGCCCAAATATTAGGATCCTGCCTTTAGGCATCTTTGGTTCACTTTTAAAATCTTAGCCAAGTTATTGATTAGTTCGATTAATGCCTTTATGCATACATCTAGCGTAATTGAGCTAATAAAATCATCACACCAATTAAAAAGGAAGTGGGGTCATGCATACACTATCATCATATATAAGATGGGAATAAAGGCTAAGTTCATAGCCTAACTCAAGTAATAACACTTACACCCACATAAAGAATAAAAGTTAGCGATCAAACAATAATACAAATAAATAACAAAAAACTAAAGGAAAAGAAAATAAAATCCCGAAGAACCATCTTACCATACCTCCAAAGTCAGGGTCCCTAAATTTACATCTAGTGTTCATGGTAATATATCCTAACACCACCAAATTAACAAACAAATAGAAAATAATGAATCATGATCATATGAAGAGTAAAAATGTGATACAAGGCATTTGGACAATGTCAGATGGCCTAAGGCAAGACTCATCACAAAAGGGATCCTAAGATTGATGAATCATCACCCTATGTAGCTTAAAAAGAGCATGGCATACATATGTACTATTAACCACACAGAGTTAGCATATAACATAAAAATGAAGGAGATTAAAGGCCAATACACTATTCACATGTTATAAATACAAATATAATGACAAAAGAGAGTATCAAGGTCATTGGAACATTAGGTTCCTCACTTGGTCACTATTTTAAATTATCAAAACAGAATCAAAACCATTAATTATCATAAATAAAGGAATGCAAAACATTATATGTAAAGGAATTATGAAATCATTTAAATATCACCCTCAAGTTCCATTTTTTATATGAATAGGGATCATAGGATGTTTAACCTCCCCCCTATTCTACTAATGGAACATTGAAAATCACAGACAGAAGGGTTTGAAGAAGGTGTAATCTGGGCAAGAAAAGAAGATTATCTTTCTGCAAAATTGACTACCAGACAAAATGGGTTGTACAACCCAATATGAGGGTTATACAACCCAAATAAAGGCCTATACAGTCTATAGATAAGGTTATATAATTCTTGATTCTTAAGTTTTGAAAATAGAGAAAAAGAGAAAAAATGGGGTGAGAAAGAGGGGTTCTTGGATGCCTTTATGTGTTTTTGTGCCCTCAGAGGCATACAAGTTTCATATTTTCCGCTAAAATGCTTAGGGAATGTACAAAAATTAAGAGATTAAATCTAATTATACCTTATAGTGAGTTGGGGTAAGTTAGAGTTTAGGGTTTATATGTTTGATAGGTAATTTCAAAATAGTAACCTTAGATTTTCAAGCATATCCTTCCTTTTCAAATAAGGGGTATTTATAGGTATTGGGTGAGTGCATAGCGCTAAAATTAGGGTTACACGATAGATGTGTCCAATCATGAAGAAAAAGATAAATCTCCTGAAATTACGGTTTGCACGTAGGCTGTACAACCAAGCATGGGTTGTACATCCATCTGTCAGGGCTATACTACCCTAGGGTTTAAGGGTGGATTAGTTCCATAAGGTTCTTAAGGCTAGGATTTTAAGGTGGGTTGTACAGCACTAGCCATGGCTGTACAACCTTGATTTATGGGTTTATAGTCCTAATTAATGGGTTGTACAACCTATTAACCTTTTGGGCTTAGTCTTGGGTTTGGTGTTAGGTTTCTCCAAGGTATCATAGGATCTTTCATATTTTTCTTTAGAAATTCTCTTTGCATTATGGGGAACAAATTTGATGATTTTCATCATCGAGCTTTGCATCCAGGGGTCTAAAATTTGATGCTTATAGTTTGGCCTTGCTTTATGGTACTTGGAAAATAACATTTGACAAATGGTTGTTTGAACAAGTCTCGATAAAGCAAAGTGAACATTAGTAGGGATACCTAAGGATACAAATCTTTAATAGCTCCTTAAACATGTACTAAAGTGATTTTGACAGCTCTCTAATAAGTATCAGGTGTTTTGACATTTCTTCCATAGCTCTCAAACAGGTACTGAAGGAGTACTAACAACTCTCTAGTAAGTACTAAGTATTTTTTATAAGTTTTTAATAGCTATCAAGCAAGTATTGAAGTGATTCTAGCATCTCTCTAACAAGTACTGGGTGTTTTGATAACTCTTCAGTAGCTCTTAAGTAGGTACTAAAGTGGCTCTAGTAGCTTTCTAGCCTGTACCTAATGTTTTGACAACTCTTCAATAGCTCTCAAATAGGTACTAAAGGGTTTTTGGTAGCTCTCCAAGAGGTACTAAATGTTTTCGCAACTCTTTAGAATCTCTTAAGCATGTACTGAAGGGGTTATAGAAGCTCTCTAGCTGGTACCAAGTGTTTTGACAACTATTTAGCAACTCTCAAGCAAGTACTGAAATGGTTATGGTAGCTCTCTAGCAAGTACTAGGTGTTTTAGTATTGGATAATTAGCCTCTTATAGTTATTGGTGCTCTTGCATTTCCGTGTGTGTGCTTCAGCCTTTCTGACTAATGATTTTGACTCAGGGATGCCCCTTGGATGGTTCTTATATTATTCAGGCCCTTTTGACATTTGTAAAACTGAATCCATATCCTTACATCCTTTCTAGCTATCTTAGGGGTTTGTTGTTTTCTTTGGGTAATGGATTTAGGCCCAAATGTTGTAGAAAATGCTTTCTCAAGTTTTGCCATTTTGGAAAAAGTAATTCCTCCTCGAAGTATTGTTGAGGCTTCAAAAGGGCAAGTTTGTTATTAAAGGGTATTTTGGTAAATTTGGTGTTTTAGAGATCTTTGAGAAGCTAGGAGTATTTTAGTAAATTTGGTGTTTTAGGCTCTTTGAGCAACTAGGGCTATTTTGGCAATTTTGGCTTACTTGGGCTTAAGGTAAAGTTATGGGTATTTTGGTAATTTTACCTTAATTGGGCTTTATAGGTTAAAAGATGAAGTGGGCTCATAAGGCCCATGTTGGCTTGGGTTAGATCAAGGGGTTGTATAACCTCGCTCAGGGCTATACATACTAGCTAGGGCTGTACAGCCCTGGTCCACTATATAAATCCCTCCGAAAGCGACCTTCATTTGTGTTATTCCTATTCTCTTTCTTCCCCTTTCACTCTCAAAACTCTAAATTTAGTTCTTAAGCTCCCCTAAGAGAATACCATGATTGAGTACTGCAATGATGAAATGTTTGACGTCCAAGAAGAGTTTCCTGATGAAGACATCATGACCCTGGATGCCCGAGAGCAGTTGTGATCCCAGTGGAAATTCGCAAGGATGTGCCTGTTCAAGGTTGCGACTATGAAGATGGTCTTGCCCGACTTTACTTCAGTTAGAGACATACTAACGGTCTACAACTTACACTGTCGCCTTGCAAGAGCTGCCTTGGGAGTGGTAGACTCTTTTTTCGTATTCATTTTATTTTTATTTATTTTCTATCTCTTTTGCCATTATGGATTTTAAGTGCTGCCTTCGAATTTCTTTTTGCCTGCAAGCATTAGGTTATCTTATAAAACATTTAGGAATAATTTCTAAGGCACTCATCCTTTATTTTCAATGAAATTGATTTTCTATCTATCAGTCTAGTTGGTTGCTTTGATTCTTTCACTTCAGGTTTTATTTTATAATTTGAACAAAAAATAATTAAGATTAATCAATAGAATAACTTATGAAAATTAGGGTACATACCTGGGATTATAAATAATTTATTTATCTATTTACTGACTTGCCGATCTTTCTATCCTTTCTTTGTGGATGCCGATCATTTTTTATAGGAACTATTTTAATACTTTCCTCAAAATTAGCCCCTAATGATTAAGACTTGTCTCTTCTTTTGTCTTTGAATCCAAACCTTTCTTATTTTTCATTCTCTGACCTTGATGATTATTAAGAACTACATGTATATAGGTATTTTCCATTATTTGTCCCCCCCCCCCCATTTTTGTTTCTTTTCCTTTTATTTGTAAGGGATTGTCACCTTTCAAAAGAGAAATAGGGTTGTAGGTCTTATTGAAGAGTGGGGTCGGACATTGCACCCCCAAGTTATGGCCCATTTATAGGGGTCTGGACCTTTCTACAGATGTTATCAGATAAGACGCTAAAAGTTGACTTAATAATGACTCACTATTGTTAGAGTAGTGGATGGACACGACCCACATTTTCCATCTTCCTCTAATTGGCAAAATGATGATTATATCGAAGAACTTCACATTCTTGACTGGACTGTGATTCATGGGCATTCCCCTACCCATGGACTCTAGGGTATCTGAGCCAGTGCATTAGAAGGACTACCTATTAAGGGTCTTGGGTTGTGTTCCCTTACTTTACGGGAACAAAACTGTGGCAAAGTCCAGCATACAGACTGGTACACCTCAGGTTATTTATGATGACTCTGGTAAGGCAGTTGGCCAGCGCATGCGCTATTTCCTATTGTATGCACTATCAGTGGCCTTACTCTTAAGCGCCTTTAACGTGGTAGAGCTTGGCTTGGTGCCAGTGTTGGAGGACCTAGGCCTATTGCATCATTTTGACTAGGGATCAACTATACTTGTGTACCTCTATTGATACCTCGATAGGTGCTCTTGGGCACGAGATACATGTGTAGGGCATAAAGGGTCCTTATTATAAGTATCCTTTTATCTTTCGCTTTTGAGTTCTATTTAATTGCCTTGGGACTTATGTTATCTCCTATTGACAGGCATGGGCCATTAAGCTAGGCTTGTTGGAGGGGATGGACCTTGAAGATGAGGTAGATGGTAGCTATCTTATAGTAGAGAATCATATCTTACATGGAGTCTTTTGTATCTGCCAAGCGCGCTCACCTGAACACAATCTCTCTGGACTAGGTACTTCTCCCTGCACAAAGAAAATTTATGTGAGTCATTTTTATTGGTCATTTATTATTTGATTTTATACTTATAGTGATTTTTCATCCTTACTATAATTGCGTCTCGACTGGAGGGGTCCTATGGAGATCTGGCTTTTGGAGGTAACAGAGGCAGAAGCCATCTCTTATAGTTGTCGTCTGATGGTGGGGCCCTTCATTCGGGAGTTGTACCTCAGGGAGCGTGTGTTTTGTTGGCACAAGGGTTTGGATGAGTGACTTATCCCATAGTGCCTGCCCACAAGTTTGTTTTGGTCAAGGGACCTAGAGGATACAGATCTTACCACAACACTAGCCTACATGTCAAGGAAGTAGTTATCTTTTACTGGTACTCTCTACAAGTCTTGGATAATTGGAGTAATTCATAGTGAGTCTTCTTTTATCAAAAGCGGCTATTCAGGTATTCCCTCTATTAGCCCTAGGCACCAAGAAGGGGAGGGGGAGGGGTTGAATTGGTGTATAAAAAATTAAAACAAGAAGGTAAGAAGGAAAATGACTAGAATGGAGACATAAGATTTATAGTGGTTTAGGTATAATCAACCCTACATCCACTCCTCAATTCTCAGCAATTGGGTGTTCCACTATCTTCCAATGGTGTTTCTAAGCTCACACCAAACTTTTACACTTGTGTTTTCAAGGCCCACACAACGACTTTTACACATGTGTTTTTAAGGCTCACACAACAACCTTTATACTTGTGTTTTTTTAATGCTCACACAACAACCTCTTATCAGTGTTTTTACAGGCTCACACTACAACCTTTACAAATGGTGTTTATGTTCACACCAAACAATCACTAAAAGAATAGAAAAGATTGAGTAGCAAAATTGTAAGAGCTTGATTACAAATTAATGAATTCTCATGCATTTATATCTATTTGGTGAGGTATTTATAGCCTCTACCCACCAAAAAGATGTTGCAATAAAACTGGTAACAAATCTCCTAAGTATTCTAGATAGATTTTTGCATTAAATGTTTGTTAGGCTTCATTTGCAGTCGCTACTACTTTGTCGCGGTCGCGATTTTCCAATTTTCCATACAGGAGCTAAAAATTATGGCGAAAA
The DNA here is from genome assembly GCA_949677035.1 of Omphalea diandra. Classification (NCBI taxonomy): domain Eukaryota; kingdom Viridiplantae; phylum Streptophyta; class Magnoliopsida; order Malpighiales; family Euphorbiaceae; genus Omphalea; species Omphalea diandra. Next base: position 1,013 of record CATIWR010699767.1, on the reverse strand, counting down.
TCTCCATTTGTGTCTAACGGCTAGTCCACATGTCATCTTCTTATTGGTTCACCAAGAAAATACAGTCCTTGCCTTTCACATGCTCATAATAGTAACGGTAGTGAGTTTTCTTATACAGACCACGACTTAGGACGCGAATTCGTTTGTCAAAATATTCATATTCTTTTCCATGATTCGCAGTCATTACTCAAGTTTCCATCGCAATTTTTGTTTTCCAACGGTGGCCTGGGACACTTTTCATGTTGTGGTTATGGACTTGATTTCCTCTTGAGTTACTTTGAAATTCACGGTCGAGAATGAGGCGTGACACACACCATGAATTCGTCTGTGATTTTGGCACTCCCATCTTTGGATTGGTTGCTGCAGAGAAGTACCCCACAAATTCGTCTGTCCAATTTGTCAACTTGCCATAGTCTAGTCGCAGTCATGATTTATGAAGTTGCACTCGCGAATTAGGCGACATTTTGCTTTCTTTAGAGATTATGGACTTCATATAATTTCAAATTTAGAGACTATCTAAAAACTGCAAAATAACACTTAATTGAAACATTAGAATTGATTAATCTCTTTTATCAAGATCAAAAGAGGTTTAAGACTTAGGATTAACCATCATAGTCCAACAATCTCTCCCTTTTTTATTTTGACAACTTAAATTGATCTAAAAGGAAAATAATGCAGAAATATTAAGTTGGAGTAAAGTTAAGGTAAAATTTCAATGAATAATACTTAGGGTAAAAATTTCTTAAGTATGACATTCAATCATAAAAAAAAATTTAAGTATGAACGTATGATGCTCCCCCTCAACTTATGCCATAATTTGCAAGTTATTATTTTCTTCCCCTTAAACTTAGATTCTTACTATCTCTCCCTCTTTGGCAAGATGAAAAAGATGGTGTAAAAGGGAAATGAAAACAAGCATAAGTGAACATAAATAGCAAAAATAAGAATGCAAAATATAAAGATAAAATGCATCAATCACATAAGACAAAAACTGCAAAGAAATAACTTTATAT
>CATIWR010699630.1:0-16548 GCA_949677035.1 Omphalea diandra | reverse complement strand
AAAAATATTTATATATATATATATATATATATATATATATATATATATATATATATATATATATATATATATATATATATATATATATATATATATATATATATATATATATATAGGTTTTCCATCTCTATTGTAACTAACTTTGTTTTTTCTTTCTTTTTCTATTTTGAAATAATAAGTAAAAATTAAAAAAATTAACTAAAATTACAATTAAATACACATAGGATAGTAATCAAAATGAATTAATCAACAAATTAAAAACATAAAAAGTGAGATATTTTAAGGGATAACTGTACAAATGAAGACACATAGGATTCTTTAAGTGTATGTGTAAATGAAGATTAGAGCATTGTGTAATTGCAAAAATATTTATTTTATTTTTAATTAAAATTTATTATAATTTTGGTGTGTATATAATTATAATTATAGTTAATTTGTTTAAGCGTTTTTATTATTTCAAACCTAAAAAAATTAATAATGCTGATGGAATATATAATAGAGATAGTGAAATTTAAAATTTTAATATAAATTAAGGGTAGTATAGACTTTTTAATATTTTAATTGAAAACATTAAATTAAAATATATAATAGTATAATAAATTAAATGAGAGAAATTATTTTATACCACATTGCAAAGAGGAACAACATAATTAACTATGGCAAATCACAAGTTATAGTAATAAACTCTATTAATTGAATGACAAAAATTAAAAAAAAAAAACCTAATAATATAATGGACAAATTTAAACGATTAAATGCAAAGGATAACTTAATTCAATATACCAAGCCACAAAGAGATCATAGTAATTAATCCAATTAATAATATGATTAATATTGAATATAACCATAGATTCCTTAATAATACTATGAGTGATTTAATGCTTCACCGTCCATTTTTCACATTGTTTAAAAAAAGTATTTAATATTTTGTCAATTCACCATTTGTAGCACATTTCTCATTTATACTTTCAATTATATTTAATGAAGAAATAAATACACTTTTTAATTTAGTAATTAATGATGATAAATTAGAAAGATTGTTGATAAATATTTTTTATTTAATGAAAGTGGACATGTATTTTGAGACATTTCAAAAGAAATAACAAATGAATTTTTGAGAAGGAAGAAGTATAATTGATTAAAATTTTAATAAGTTTAGTAAATTATTACATGTTCATTAAGTAGTCAATTATTTAAGAACAGGATTACATAGCACAGCACAACTAGCATGTGTGCACATGCACATGATGCATTTCTTCTTGTCGACGCTGCTGCATCATCTCATGCTGGCCATACAAGTAACTACAATAATACTTTAATAAAATAACAGTTCACTAGTTAATAATTTTTTTAAATAACATTTTTAATCAGTGTCAATTTAGGATAATTTATTACTTTTATAAAATAATGCATCATAAACAAATCTTAAAAATCCACCTAATATATAATTAAATAATTTTAAATATATAATAATATATATAATGCAATTATCGTATCCTCTTAATTATAGGTTGAGTTACTTATTGATTTTTAAAATTGTTGTGAAGTGAAATAACATTTTTCTCCGACCTATAAATTATTCAATATCATTATCATTTTGATTTTTTTTTTTCGCAAACAAACTCTAAAATGAAATTATCATTCTCAACTTCATCATCTAATACATAAAATATAATTATTTTTATACATTAATAACTTATTAATTTATCAATTAATTAATATTTCGCTTAATTAATTGAACTCATTAATTTCAAGGTTATTAAATTATAGGGGTTTTACTATAATTACATTTAGAAGCTAAAGGTATAGACAAATGTTAAGCTAAATGTAGGCACCAAGTTGCCATCTCGTATAAATCTATCACTCAACCTTCACTCTTAAAACTTATCTACATATTATCTAGTCAACAGAAAAAAGTTGGAACCCTTCCTGCTCCTCAATCAGTCATCCCTCTCTGTGGCCGAATCAGGTTCGAAGTAGGTGCCTTTTCATTGCATCTATAACAGGATAGAAATAAGAAATCTGATGGCTCATAAAGCCATAGCAAACTGATAGCAGAAACATCCATTCCGGAGATTAGTCAGAGGAATTTGGTGCATCATCACTGTTGTTATAAGGCATTTTTCCTTGGACAGCTTTTACTGCTGCAACTCTTGCAGCATTGGCTGCCTTATTAGCTGCTGAAACAGTTTTATTCACCCTTTCATCTACCTTTGCCACTTCGTATGCTCTCTCAGCAGCTCCTCGTGCTTCCTGTGTATAAAATGTAATTCATGGATCAGATTAATCTTTTTATGAGTGAGGTCATGATGACATTATGCAACTTATTTATTGCGGTATCCAAAGAATTAGTAGGAAAGTTTTGATTCCTATGAACTTAACACCAGGTAAAACAAGGTCAGGCACCTTACCTAACATGCTTATGGCTCGTAACTAACCAAGCAAGAAGCTGGTTCCTTAGAAACCTCACAACATGCAATCATATAACAAAGTTATGAAGCTATATTAACTAACAAAATCATCTGAGCTACTGTCAATAGGCAAAATAGAGAGCTAATTGAAGCTCAGAAAAAGTTGAACTTGCATATCTGCTTGTTTCTGAGAATTCCATAGTTTTCAAACCTCAAATATCTGAACACATGCCAGCAATCTGACTGGTACCCTTGGCCATACTGAACAGAAACTAACAGCCTTTGTTATCCTATCAAAAGTTGCACAGAGTGCTTTGAAGTTGAGATTAATTTACCCAGCACCATAGTTTATATAAGTCATCAGCTCAAGCTGTATTCACTATTTTTTCAAAACTGTATGTTCATTCATTCTGTTTTCCACTACATGTGGAAAGTTTTACTGACAATGGATATTGACATGTCTAGCCACGCAAATTACCTGGACAGCATTAAGAACTTTAGAATGCATAGCAGAATACGGAGATCTAGAAAAGCCATTTTCTGAGCTAGGGGCATCAAGAACACCATTTTGCCAGTGACCAGATTGAGCTTCCCCATTTCTGAAAGTGTACATACCCAGCCCTTGCCTCCTTCCCTCATGCCAAGCTCCTTCATACCGGTGCCCATTTCCAAATTGATAAACTCCAAAGCCATGCATCTTGTCTGCAAAATATTCACCAGCATATATGTCCCCGTTTCTGCATAGCAGAGCACAGAAGCCAGGTCATTAAATTTAAAATGACAATTAGCAATGTGTTATTGCTTTGAGGTTGAAGATGATAATAGCATCTGATTTCTCCATCCTCAACTTTTTGGTAACTCTATCTTCCACCATAAACATAAAATAATTTAAACATTAGGGTATTACACTAGTCACTATCATATAGCAAAACAGTCAATAAAGAACAGAAATATAAGGCGAAGGACACTTGTATAATAGTTTGCTTTATTTTCTAAATTTTATTTGATTTCAGATTATTATTACATTTTTAACCCTGTCCTATGAGCACATAGAAATAAGTGTAAGAGACGTAGTTTCTTTATAAATATCAGACATAAATAGATCTTCGTTAATGAGTTCTCTTTGGCCAAATAAATCATTCTCTACAAGCATTCTATCAGGTTTGTTACTATGCCAGTGCTTTCTCTGTCTTTTGTTATAGCCTCTAAAGTTATGAGCAGAGCACAACTAGTTCAAGATTAAGACTGAGTTGAGTTGAGTTGTCCACAGACCACTCAAATAGAACATAAGAAATTGTCAAATACGATGAAAAAAATAAGCAATTTAAAGGAATTAAAATCCAGTATAGGCACCATTTATTCCTAATGGAAAAACATAGACTCCAACAATGATCAATGAAAAGAATGTAAACAATCAAAGATCAAATGTCTACCTGAAATGGTAATGACCAAGCCCATGCTTGACACCCCACTTGAACTCCCCAACATACCTACTTCCATCCTCACAAGTATGAATTCCACAACCATGACACTGCCCATTGGACCATTCTCCAGCATAAGCATCACCTGTATAAAACCTATAAACCCCAATTCCATGCCTTAAACCCTGCCTATATTGCCCTCTATACCGGCTCCCTCTAGCCCATGTCTCAACTCCATAACCATCATACTTCTCATCAATCCAATCACCTTCATATCTCCCGCTCATGCAGTAGTAATAAACCCCACTGCCTGAACACTTTCCCTTATGAAATTCACCCTCATATACATCACCATTGCTGTAAACTTGAACCCAGGACCCTGAATTCGGTTTCTTTTCTACTTTTGGCTTGGACCCAATAGACCATATTACAGGTTTGGAAGATTTTGTGGGTAAAGGTGTGGAGTTGAGTTTGTTAGGCAATGAACGAGCAAGAAGTAAGCGAATAGAGGGCAAGCGAGGGAGTGCAAGATTGAGAGATACCAAAAGGGTAATTGAAAAGGCAAGAATGGAAAGGAAATTAAGGATAAAAAAGCGGTGAGGATTGGATAAGAAGTAGAAAGAAGGCAAAGAAATAAGCACTAGGACCCGCAAATGTACACAAAGCAAACCGGCATGACTGAAATGGAAAAAGAGTTTGTAAGCTAAAGTTTTGACGGAAAATGAAGTAGCGAATGTATTGGTATTCAACTTTGATTTTGTACTAAAATAGGATTGGTGACAAGCAGGAGAATGAGAGAGAGAAGAAGAAGGTGACAGAGTCATAATTGTCGGCGTTTTGTGTGACGTAGAAAGAAGGGGCATTTGTTGTTGCTGTTGCTGTAGTGTCGAAGGATGATTGGAGATGGGTTGTTCTGGTTCATGGTGGAAATGAAAGTGAGGTTGTTGGTGGTGGGTTCGTAGTAGGGATGAAGGTGGTGCTGGGATATGAATTTGGAGATGGGTCAATGTTTGGTTTTGTGGGTATGATTGGGATTGGATTTGCATATGTTGTTTCTGGTGGATTCGATTTGGAGGAGGAGAGAAACCATAAGACCTGATTTCTTGATTTTTGATCTGCGTTTCTAATTTCTTTTGACGCATTTAAATTCAGAACAAGGCTTATTCTAATAGGAGTTTGATGCAAGTGAGAGTGAAGAAGAAGAACACGTTGAAGCAATCTGATGAGTTGATTAAAAAAAAAAAAAGTTGCTGTTTGAGGTTTTGGTTTCTGATGGCTGGTTTTGTTTGGGCAGGGCGATGGCATCGCCAGCAATTGCAATTGGCACTGACAGGCGTTCTTATCCAAAAAAACAAACCCTTAACTTTTAAAGTTTTACAGAAATGCTACTCCCTCTCTATTTTATTTAGTACCTTACTCCCTCCCTATCAGGGGGGAACAAAACCGAACCGAAACTGAAAAATTGAATCGAATTAACTGAATTTAGTTTATTTGATTCAGTTTTAAAGTAAATTTGGTTCAATTTGGTTTAAAAAATAGAAAAATTCGGTTTTTAATTTCGGTTCAGTTTAAAATTGAGAAAACAAAATAAACCGAATAGACCAAATTTGTGAGATTTTTTAATTTTTTTTTAATTTGAGTTTAAAAAACTAAAAATAAATTATTTTATATAAGATAAAAAAGGTCCAACAGCCCATTGAGCCCAAAATCGAAAACCGAGCAGAACCAAACCGATTTTTCAGTTCGATTTATTTCGTTTTATCTTAAATTTCAATTCGGTTCGATTTAAATTTAAACTAAATTTAATTTATTCAATTTTTATAATTTAGATTCGATTTAAACCGAACCGACCGAATGCTCAACGCTACTGTCTATTTTATTTCGTCCTTTCTTCATCTTTCTCAAACTATGAGATTGCTTTCATCTTCTCCCTTGTCAATTTACCAATACACACACATAAATATATATAAACATATCACAATCTCTCATTCTATCACAATCTTGTATTTCAGCTATACAACCATTTTTCTTTTAAAAGGAAATCCATACTCTCCTCTTTCTTTTGTTATATTTTGTTTTGTATTACTATTAAATTTTACTAAATCTTGACATCTAAAATAGTAAATTTATTATTCCTTTATTCAATTTTATTTTTAATAAATAAATTTAAATTTAATTAAATTATATATCTAGATGTTAGACCTGTTATTGTTATATCTTTATACGTATAGATAATATCTACTTGTGTTTTCATTTTATTTTGTTATTTTTTGAAATTATAAATTTTTAATAAAAGATTATTCTCTTTTTATAATTTTAAATTATTAGTGATATTCATACTATCATACTTATTTAAAGACCACAAAAGAGTTAATCATATGATTCATAATAATGATGTGGTGGAGCTTGTTTTTTCTTCAAATTGTAATTTTAAGTTCTATGTTATTCTAATTAGAAAATTATTATGGATAAATTTTATTATTTTTATATTTCTTGATATATTGATATTATTATTTTTATATTATAAACAAGTTCTACAATTTATCAAATCTATATATGAAATTTCATGTTTTTCTAAAAAAAGAATTGCTTTTCCTATTATTTAAATATTTCAATTCAGGTTTTTTAAATATTTATTTTCATGATGACTTTATTTGTAAAAATTTATTTTTAATGAAAATATTTTCTAAAAAAATAACTTATTTTATTTTTTTGTAATATCTTTTTTCATAATATCTAAAATTAGTATAACATATTTCAAAAGACATTCTTTTGAAAGAAATTTACCTAGATTCTGTATATGATCACTTCAAACACTCATATTCAACAATATAATAACATAAAAGAAAACTATTCATGACTATCTAACGATTTTACATTTGTATTTTTTTAAAAAAAGTGTAAAGATGTTCACATCTTTATTTGATGCAAACGTAGTTATTTTATTAGTTGAGTATATACAGTTAGTATAAATAAGTCTTTTTCTGTTTTTATTTATAAAAAAGATTATTTCAAAATATAAAACATTCCCAAAAGATTTGAAATGTGAATGAAATTGGCAAAAATGGACTGTCTAATTTAGAGCTTCAGAGTATATAAAGAGGTTTTTAATTATACTTATTCAAAACCTACTTAAATTGAATGCAATATGAATTTTTGAAAATAAGAGTAAATGCACCTAGAACTTAAAAGCTTTAGATTTAATCTTTATGCACCCTAAATTTTGACTATTTAACAAATTCTAGCCTCTAATGAATATTCGTCATTTTCCAAACAAAAGTGATGCTATTATATTTTTTTTTTTATATTTTTTCAAAGAAATAAGAAAGAGAAACTTAAATATTTTCATATACACAAACTACTACTCTCTTTTTTTTTTTTTTTCTTTTCTTGGTTTTACATTACATTGTCATCCATATTTATATATTCATATAAAACATAAACCCGCTAGAGAGGTATCCACATTCACATGTAAATAGTGTTATTAAAACTGAATTGATCGGTAAACTAATTAGATAGTCGACTTTTGAATTAATTAATTTAATCAATTTGATTAATTTAATTTAATTATTTTAATAATAAATGAAATTAAAAAGTATTGTTAAAATAGCTTAAAAAATAAAATATATTTATCATAAAAATAAAAATTAATTTTAAAAATTAATATGAAATCAACCAAATAGTTAATAATTCAATTTTCAATTTTATCAATCATTTTTAAAACATGTAAGGGCATAGAATCTCACCATATCACAAAATCAAGAAGTGCTCCTTCTACTCCTTGTAGGAGATTCATTCACCCGCCACTCCATCGTCAAACTCAAACATCCATTGTTGAATATGGAGTTAGTATTAATTATATCACTTACAATAAAAGAACCAAAATTTCCTCACACTTTATAATGAGAAGAGAAAAAATAACAAGCATTAGCATCAAAGCAAATTTGTTACTTCCACAAAAAAATATCTACAAAAAGAAATTTCAACATGCCTTTCTTCCAACAAATTATATAATGATCTTGAAATCTCATAAATAGAAGTGTGAAAATGGATTGTTGTGTTGTGTTCGTGTCATGTCAAACTAGTTAGGTGACGTGATTAGGGGTCAATATAATTATGATCTGTTTATTAATTGTGTTAAAATATCTCAACCCTAATATGCCATGAAATTTAATCAAGTTACACAAATACAATATGTGTAATTCATTTACTTAATTGGATAGTATGTGGGTCTTAAAATCCAACACATTCTATTTAACTATATAAATTGATAATCTAAAAATATTATATTTTTATCCAAATCAATTAAAATATTATCTATAATCATATATTCTTAAGATTCAAATCAAATGTAAAAAAAAATCTAAATAATGATTAATGCAACACACAATTTCCAATAGTCTTATAATTAAACACAAAACATAAAGGTTTCAAATAAACATCATCTAAATTCTTTTCAATAAATATAAACACATAAAAAGATGCTCATATATTTTATACACATGATAATTTATCTTCATATTATACGTAATTATACAAATTATATATGAATTGTGTCAGGTTGACACGATATGTGAAATTAAATAGCTATAATAGGTTTACATGTCAATTCATTATACTACCTGTGTTAAGCTATGTCATAAATAGATCAATTCGTTTATGACATAAATCTGCTAAAACTTAACACATAATCCATTAATTTTACATATTTTGCAAATTGTGTTCATGTATTACGAATCCATTTTTGACACCGTACGCATAAATATATGGGATCAATACTAGTACATGCTTGAGACAGCTGAGGTAGCTACCTCAGGCCCCCTCAAAATGTTGTGGGCACATTAAAAAAAATGACATTATGTATTTATTTTTTTAAAGCAATTAGGGTATACTATCAATTATCTAAATATCATTTTTAAAATAAATATCTAAATATTATTGTCAATTTCCTAGGCAATATCTTTTTTTATTCAAAATTTTATATCCCTAAAAGAAATTCTTTTTATTATAAAATAATGAGTTAGTGAGTGGAAGCCTTCCCTAAATTGAGGAAAAGAGACGTTAACTTTTTTTTTTTTTTATTACAAAAGTACTTAATTCTTAATTCTTTAGTTTTAATAATTTACTTTCTTACACTTCAGCCATCATATCTCTTTTCGCATTTCTTTAATGCTCTTCCTTAATAGCAACCTTATCTCAATATTTATTCTACTAATTTAATTTTTAAGAAAGATATTTTAATCATTCGGTATTTAGATTCAAGCAACACTTTTCAAGTTTTATCATTTTTTCTCTTTAATCTCATTTTTTAGTTTATATTCATATTTTATTTAAAATTTGAATTTATTAATTGACCATTGATTTCATATAAAAAGTAGAAATTTTACTTCTTATTAGTATTTATTATTGATTTATTATTTTCACAATTGTGGTTTTTATTTCAGATGAAATATTTTAGTAAGAACTGTCTACTAGAAAAAAATAAGAATGGATATCAAAAACTAAGAAAAAAGAAAAGAATTGATCAAATCTCAATATGAAGCACTTAGTAAGTTTATTTGTCAATAATAAAAAGATAGAAATATCAAGTTCATTTCAAGGATAATCTTTAATTGAAAATGAATTAGATACTATCAATAAAATTGAAAAAGAAAAAAATATTAATCCCCCTTCTAATGAAGAACAAATAGAAAATGAATATGTTACGAAAAAAATTTAGATTTTATAGAGATATTCAATTTGACGTCTACAATATATATGATCCTGAACAATGAAAACTACTAATATAAAATTTAAAGCTTTTGTAGTAGAAAAAGTTCTAATTAGATATAATGAGTTAAAATTTTCTTAAACATGAAAATAATAGACATTTCGCTATATTATTTTACACACAAAAACTATTTAATGGAGAAAACATGATAGATGATGGCTAGTATATTCAAAAAAATTTGGATAAAGTGTATTGTTTCTATTATAAATTATTTAATTCATAGTTTAGTATAAGTCAGTCAGTAAATAAAAGTAACAAAGATTGACAAATTTTAGTTATCAAATTAGTGAATAAAAGTAGTAAAGATTAAAAAAATTAGGATTGTCAAATTAAAAGTCATTATGAACACATCACTAACACGAGTAATTGGATCGATTTAGATTAAGAGTAAAAAAAAAAACTATTGAGAAACATATACAAAAATAAATAAACAAAGAAAAAATATTGAAAAAATTAAAATCATTGTAGTTAAATATTTTACTTGAAAATAATATTGCTTTTTGAGGTACAAACCAAAAGATATGTAAAAAAGTAATGATAACTTTCTAAGCTTGATTAAAATAATAACTAAATTTGATCCAACAAAGCAAGAATATGTTAAATTTATTCAACATGATGAGGTTCATTCTCATTGTTTAAGTCATACTATACAGAATGTATTAATAGAATTGTTAGTTTCCAAAGTCAAAGCAATAATAATTAAACAAATTAAAAAAGTGTAATATGTTTGTCTTTTTTTTTTAATTGTACTCCAAGTGTAAGTCATCAATAATTAAATAACTTGATTGAGATGTGTGGATACTTGTATAAGTCCAATTGAATTTTTTAGACTTTTTAAAAATAGATGATACTTTTAAAATTTTTTTTTGATAAATTTATAAATATATTAAAAATATATGAACATGAGGCTGGTGATATAAGATAACAAGGTTATGATAATGGATCGAATATGAAAGATAAACACTAGGAGTGCAAAAGAGATTATCATATACAAATACTAATTTTTTTTTTAATGCCATGTGATTGTCATAATCTAAATCTAGTTTTAAAGGATATGGCTAATTTATATCCTAGGGCTATTTTCTTTCTCAGAGTATTACAACACATATTCTTTGTTTGCCTCATCTCCTAAAAGATGAAATATTTTACATGATAATAGATGCAAAATTTCTATTAAATCTGTGTCTCAAACTCGATGGGAGAGTAGAATTGAAAAGTGTTTAAACAATTAAATTTCAAACTCAAATGATAATGAGATACTTAGTTCAACTAGCAAAAATTAGTGAAGATCCTAAAATTAACAAAAAAAAAAAAAGAAGGTATGTGTATAGTAAATTATGAGATTGAAAATTTTGAATTTTTATTGAGAATTGAAAATTTTAAATTTTTACTTAGAATGAATATTTGCTATGACATATTATTTATTGTAAATTCAGTTAATAAAACCTTGCAATCTAAAGATATAAATATTGGTATAACTATAAAGTAATTAAAAGGACTTACAACTTATTTGAAAATTTATAGAGAAAATAGATTTGAGTTTGCTATAAATTCAACCATAGAAATCACTAATCAGATGAATATAGAATCCACATTTCGTGAAAAACATGTGATTCATAGGAAAAAGACAATTTGATAAAAATAATAATGATGAAATTACTCATTCAGCTAGAAAATCTACCAACGTTGAGTATTTAAAATCTGTAACGGATCACTCTATTACTTCCACTGAAACTAGGTTTGAACAATTTAGAGCACACAAAAATCTTTTTAGTTTTTTTTATTTAACTTAAATATACTAAAAACTTTAGAAGACAAACTTAAAAAAAAAAAAAAAATCTTATCTTAGCCTGAAAATATATTTAAGATTTGGTGAATATTCAGATATTGATGGACTTGATTTATTTTTAGAATTAGAGATCATATGAGCTAAGACTCCAATTGAGCTACTAAATTACATTAAAAAAAAAGATTCTTTTCCAAATGCATGTATTGCCTGTGGAATATTATTAACTATAACTATAATAATTGCTTATACTAAAAGATGTTTTTCAAAGTTAAAATTACTAAAATCTTATTTAAGATAAATTATATTGCAAGATAGATTAATTAGATTAGTTATATCATCTATTGAAAGTTGTATGCTAGAAATCTTGAATATAAAACTTTAGTAAGTTATTTTACAGCTAAAAAAGCAAGAGAGATGAAATGCATTTCTTTCCATTTGTTAGAATAATATTTTTCTTAGGCCTCTTCCAAAGTCTCACCTTAGGCCCCCGATTCATTTGATCTAGCCCTGCATGGGATTTATGTTAATCCCTCGGTGAGAATAACAACCTTAGAGGAGGAGTGAATTGGTTGCTTTGGAAAACACTTAGAACTTATTGGAAATTCCTTAAGTTCTTTTATAGTGGATTGATCCACATAAGTTCACCTTTACTCTTAAGAAAAATGGAGTAGAAAATAAGAGATGATATACTAGATTTATAGTGGTTCGATAATATTTACATATATTCTTTAAGTAACCACTTGGATCTTTGCTCTTCTTTTTGCAAGCTCAAGAATAACCTTACAACTCCCTTTTTACAAAGCTCAAGAGAGCAAAACCCCATTGGTGATTTTCGAGCTAATCATTAACCTATGTTCTTTTATTGGTTAAACACTAATCTATGTGCTTTTGTTGGCTGAGCATTAACCTTTCTACCTTTACAAGGAATTACCCAAAAAAGTGTCTAAGCCTTTTAACTAGGGAAATATACAAGTAATGCTCAAGGAAACCTAGCACTCTAAAACACAAGAGCAACACCTAAAGAGGATTTGCACACTAAGTATAGTTATACCCTTACAAAGCAAAATCCCTTTAACAATGCTTGTTTTCTCTTTTCAAATGTTAGCATATATAATTAAGATGATATTAGGTGTGCTTATATAGACCGAGGTCCATTTGAATGGTTAGAAATAATCCAAATATAAAACTAGCTGTTACTAGTTATTTTCAGTAGAAACTAGTTGTCGTTACAGGCTTCCAACAGTCATTGGGAACATTTTCACATGCATTGGGTTGCATAAAACTAATAGAATATATTGTTGAAAATTCTTTATGGTCATTGAACACTTTCAATGTTCATTGAATGCACTTCCACGGGCATTGGTGACATTCCATGATTAGTGAAGCCAACTTTACACAGACACCTCTCATGAAAATGGGCATAACTTTTTTTTATAGAGCTCCAAATTGTAAATCATTTATTTTGCTAGAAACTAGACTAAAAGATCATTCTTTCATATGGAACATCATCCAATTCCATTTCAATCAATCTATGAAGCATTTGAAGTCGACCTATCTACATAACAACTTTAATTTCAATAAGACCTTTCTCCATTAAAGTTCCTATAACTTTCTCTATATATCTTAGATTTGTGCATGGTTTTATTCTATGGGAAGTAGATATCTTTAGCTTTCCAAACATATATAGTGACTCTTCTAACTTTTTCATAATTGTTTTTCTCATTCAGTCCAATATCACCCTTTGGCCTTTAATTATATTATCTCTTAATGGTTATTGAGATTTTGTAAAAGGTTGTTGAATTAATTTGTTAACGCTCATTGAGCTTTTGCCATGGTCTTTGACCATTTTCACAAGGCTTTTCTTATATCATTTTTCAAAATCTTTTAACCTTGGAAAAATATTAAGTCCTAATAGAATATAAACACTAAAATATAAATATTAGAACTTCTAACGGTTTTGTTATCGTTCAAACATGTGATGAAGGCAAATGCCTTATCAGCCTTAGGGTCACAATGTCAATATTCTTTCCTTTTTGAATGATAGCAAAATCAAGATGCTTTGATAAAATAAATACTATATATAAAAATTATTTTGTCAAATCACAAAAAATTTCTTCCCTCTTTTTTATCTTCATAATAAAAAGATTAAAAGTAAGAAAATATTCAACTAAGATTAAAATATTCTCTTCTTTTTTTGGAAAAACAAAGAGATAATAGTTTAGAAACATTTCTCTCCCTATTTTAAAAAATTTATGCTTCTTCTAAATTTTTGTTTTGCATCTTTTTTGAAAATAAGTTTCCTTGATGCTAGGTATAATGTCAATTGAAAAATAATTAAGCACAACCTTAGGGTTATAAAGAAAATTTGAGGTACCATTTGAATGAAAAAAATAAGGCATATAATGGCAATCCAAAAAGTGCAAAAAATAATTAAAAATAATTTTATAATTAAACACAGATTCAAATAAATTACCATATTATATATGTAAAGATAATAAATCAAGCAATAACATGCATCACAACTCCCCCTAAACATACGCATATATATGGATTTAGAAGTAAAAGAGGTAAGGAATACATTAAAAGTTTAGTATCAATTGAGATGACATGATATTAATAAACTATTTAAAGCTTTATCCGACATTCATTGATAATCTCCATTCACTTTTGGATTCTTCATTTTGAGTACTTAGTGAAGGGGTCTTCATCCTATAATATCAAATATTTTACTTTGGTACCTATATCTTTTTAGGTTCATGGGATTATGAGCAATATTATTTTCATCATTTAGCCTGGTATAGCAAAAGTATGCACTATCATAAAATTTTTCATAATAATATCATTACCAATGGAATGCTCTTCTAGGTCTATAAAAGGATTGATCATAATAGGATCTCCTATATACTTGAGACCTAAAAATGGGGGGTATCATATGCATTTCTATAAAGCCTTTGTCTTTGAGAACTATGCATATAAGCATTATTTTGTACATTAGGTTTAGAAAAGTAAGTAAGCATTTATGATAATGCACATATATTCTTTGCATCTACACCTTAAAAGATGAAAAGGTGTGACCATGTGAAAATTTTCTTCTAGGTGCTAAGTGTTGCACATTTGCCTTTTTGGCTTATAAGATGAATATACATAAACATGACTAGCTTTAGATCTTTATGCATGAGGATTTGCATTAGTATTAACTTTTTATAAAGGGGGTTTATGATCTAGCACCTTAAAGGCTAGGTGTTCTACTATGCTTAACCTTCATAAACACACTCTTAGAAAGGAAAAAAGAGGTAGAGTGTAAGCATCGGATTTTGGACCTCTCTGTATATAAAACCCGATAATGAAAGCCACTGAATGTATTCCCCATAATGCAAAGGAAATTGTCAAAAAAAAGTGATGAAAGACCCTAAAAAATCTTGGAGAAGCCTAAAACCAAGCTCAAGATCAAGCTTGAAGCCATGCTAAACCAAACTTAAGATAAGCCTAAAATTGCTTGCCAAGGTTATAGCCTATCTTAAAACCCTAGTCTATAGAATATTCTAGAACTGTCCCCCTTTAAACCCTAGGGTTGTACAACCCTGACATATGGATGTACAACCCTTTTCTGGTTGTATAACCCATATGCAAAACCCAATTCTATCTCCCTCTTTATGATTGATTGTGTCTATGCTGTGACTAAAACCATGTTAAGGTCTGGTGCACTTATCCCATACCTATAAATACCCTTCCCATTTGAAGAGTGAGGGTGGCTTGGATAATTTGAAGGTTACTGTACTAAAACCCACTCTCAAACATCCCTTAAACATAGAAACCCTAAACCCTTACTCAACCCAACACACTCTAAGAAAGAACTAGACCTAATCTCTTCTTTTCATATATTTCCTAAGCATTTTAGAGGATATTAGACCCATTGTGTTCCTCTGAGAGCAAGGATTTCACCATAAAGCATCTAGGACTCTCCCTACCCCTTCTTCTTCTTTCTCTTATTTTTTTTCTTCTTTTTTCTAAAATCTAGAAAATAGGGATTGTAGAACCTTCATGGTAGGTTGGACAACCTTTAATATGGGTTGTATGGACCCAAAATTAGGTTGTATAGCCCAGTTTTCCTAATTTTGCAAAGTTTATTTTCTTCCCTTCCTTTAAATTTCTTTTTTTTTTTTGGAGCTTTTTTAATGATATTATATGACTCCAGTTAGGGTGAGGTTTAATGACCTCCTTATTCACTTTAAAAAAGTAGTCTTGGTTATGTTTCACATGGTTTTTGTTCCTTATCATACCAAAAAGCTCTTGGGATATTTCATTTAATTTAAAGAATATGTTTTGATTTTGTTTTAATCATCTTAGGGCCATGATTAAGTGAGGAGCTTGAGGTTCCATTGACCTTGAGAGCTCACCATGTAATGAGAGTTTATATGCTAACCATGTGAATAGTGTTTTGGTTCTTCAATTGCCCTCCTTGATTTGGCATTCTAGCTTCTGTAATGGTATGCTATGGGTGTTTTAGCTCCTTCTGAGCAATATGGGGAAAGTTTCATCAACCCTAAGATCTCATTTGGGGGAATCTTTACCTTAGGCCATTCAATATCCTTTAAGGATGCTTTGCGTTGCATATTTATCCCTTTGATTGTTCATGATTCATGCATTTTCAATTATGTTTTGTATACAAATTTATGATGTTAGGATGTGTTACCATGGACATTAGATATAAGTTTAGGGACCTTGAGTTTAGAGGTGTGGTAAGATGGTTACTAGAGACTTTATTTGATTTTGCTTTAGTTTCATTTATTTTTTTTTTCTGTCATTTGATTACTAACTTTTACTCTTCCATTGCGTGTAAGTATTACTAGTGTTAGACAAAAAATGTGGTCTTGACCATGATCCTATGTGTTTATGGATAATTGTGGTGTGGATGAATGTATGGATGAATGCATGATAGCCCCCATGCCATGTCACTTGATCCCCCTCCCCTCTCTAAAATGTTATGTATGGATGATGGAGTGCATGAAACCCCTTTGCCATGATGCATGACCCTTTCCTCTTAGAGTTAGTGACGTAATTTGTTTAAATGGATCATGTTTAAATGTGTCAATTGGACTAATCAATAACTCGATTAAAATATTAAGAGTGAACCATAAATGTCCGAAGGCTGGATCC
>CATIWR010699570.1:0-20133 GCA_949677035.1 Omphalea diandra | reverse complement strand
GTAGGATTGGGTTTGATGTTAGTAGCTGGATTGATGTTGGAGGGAGTTTGTTGGCGGATGGTGGTGATGGTGGTGTCAAGGGCGGTGGTGGGTCCGGTGGTAGCATCCATATCAAGGCTCACAGAATGTGAGTCCCTTTTTGTTTACTTAAACTCAATTCCATGGGTTTGCAATTGCGTTTATAAATATGCAGGATATTTTGTGTTTCGCCATGAGGATTGTTGTTAATTATTTTTCAATTAATTGACATTTGCCTTGCCATTTGGCTACTAAGTCTGGTATCGAAGTGCCTGGCCTTGTGTCATGCAAGTGGTTAGGAGTTCAAATCCTGATTTCGCCTTCGAATTATATGTGGGATCTGTTACTGTAGTTGCAGAGGCTAGTCTCGCTGTTTGTTATGTTACGTAGTTGGTTTTTTTTCCGTCATTTCCTTTCATCTGACTTGTACTTCTTTTGAGCTACTACATAATTTTGTGGTGGGAAGCTATGGACGACAACAACAGACGAGGCAGGAGTAAAAGTAGGTGAAATACCACAGTACAAAGGGTAAAAAAAAAAAAAAAAAGAAGAGGATTAGAGAGTAGGTTTTGTTTGCAGGTTTCTTTGTGGAGTCTTGATCTTTTCGCAAAACAAATGGCGAAAATTGTCCAAAGCAATCCTTTTCTGTTGGGCTTCCCCTTCTTGATACTACGTCTATTAGAGAAAATTTGTGGTGCTTAGTGTTGAACTATAAATCTGGGAATTAATCCTAGAATCTCCTTGTTCGATAAATCTCTTTGGGGGTGTCATATGGAATGTGCAAAACTATTTGTCTCATTTGTTGGGACTTTAACCCTCCCTTTTACTGTTATTCTACTTTAATATGGATGTGATTAATGCATTGATTGTGAATTATCATCTATACTTCGGTTACAAGTTTTTCCAGTTAGTTATATTTTTCTGTGGGGAGCAGGACTGGAACTGGTAAGCTAAGTGCTTCTGGGGGTGATGGATTTGCTGGCGGTGGTGGTGGGAGAATTGCTATTAATGTTTTCAGCAGACATGATGATACAGTCTTCTTTGTTCATGGTATGACTCAATCCATTGTTTGTCTTCTTTATTATTGTCATGTCATTGTTGCTGCCACCTTCATCGTATTTTTTTTGGCATACAAATAGATGGCATGTTAAGCTCTACTGGCTCATTCTTGGAGAACTAGTTTGTTTTCCATAAATCAGTTTGTCTTCTTTACCATCGTCATCTCATTGTTGCTGTCATCTTCATTGTTCTTTTTTTTAACATATGAATAGATGGCATGTTAAGCTTTACTGGCCCTTGGAAAACTAATTGGTGACTGTGACCATGTCTAGCAAGAGAGGGGGGAAACGAATTTTTTTTTTTTTTTAATTTTGATGTTTTCAAGCTTACATTTATTTTAATTTGTCATGTCCTCATTTTGAATGGGAATAAAATATTGGGCTGTCTTCTGAAGGGATTCTTTTGTAACATGAATTTGTTGCTCATGGGAAGTACTCCTAAGAGTAAGGATAGGAAGAGGAAGATAGATGGCTTCTAGCCGCTCTTCTTGCATTATAATCTGAAATAATGTATAAAAACAATATATTTAAGCTGATATTAGTCATCCTAAAGATCCTATGAGTGCAGTGAATACTCATGTTCCTTAGTTCTCTTAGTGTGTCTGGTTCATTAGGGACTTAGTATGGATGTTCTCTCTCGCGGAGAAGGTGGTTAAGAGGTTTTAGACCAGAGCATTTATTTGTCCTCTTATGGATTTGACTAATCATATCTCTTCATCTTCAACTTTTTCTGATTTTTTTCTTTCTTTTGATTTGATACTGTTGTTAATTTATTACTTGCTTCTCATTCATTGCCTAGTTTTTATAAGATCATAGAAAAATAATGTGGGGGTATGACTACCAGCAGCAAGTTTTATGGCATGTTTCCTGTCCCCCCCCTCTCTCTTTTCTCCTCCTTTTTCTCTTTTCTGTCACTCTTGAATCTCAAAGGAGTTGTGCACAATTATTTATACAATCATGAACTTTTCTATCTTATTAACAGGGGGAAGGAGTTTCGGTTGTCCTGGAAACTCAGGTGCTGCAGGGACATATTATGATGCTGTTCCTCGGAGTCTTATCGTTAGCAATAACAACCTCTCAACCAGTACGGACACACTTCTATTGGAGTTTCCCAAACAGCCTCTTTGGACAAATATTTATATACGTGATCATGCCAAGGCTTCTGTTCCATTGTTTTGGAGTAGGGTTCAGGTAATTGATGACTAATGTCTTGTGTCCTTACCATGGACATATTCTACTTTTCTCAGAGGTCTTTTGTCATTTCCTCTCCGTGTCATGTATAATTGTTTTTCTATATGAACATGTTAATTAGGATCATGAGATTTCTGCAACATGCATTCATTATTGGCAAACATCACATGTTTTTCTTCTGTAAATTGTCAAGGACAGATAACTATTTGTGATTCCAGTCATTTACCTGCAAAACTCCTCCATATACACAGATGCAAGTCTTATGAACAGTATGTAGGCAAACATTGTTTTCTGATAATTAGTGCATGAATTAGCTTAAAATTTGACAAATTCATCAACTGGGTTCCATCCCTTTTTTTGGTCTGTTTTACCATTATATTACTGCCAAATTAAGAGATTACAATTATGGTCTAACAGATGTTGGGACATTAAAGGGTATAGTGTCTGGGAATTGCACAAGAAAAGGTTTGAAAACTACTGATGTCATTGCATATAGATATTAGATGAGATTGAATTGGTTTCAGGATTTATGTTTGGGACTATAATTACATAAACCTTGAGAGAAGTAGTTATTGTTAGAGAGCTCTTAATGGGAGAGAGCAATGTGTGAGATTGGTGGTTAGTTTTGCACACACCAAAGAGAAAAAAAAGGGAAAGGAGAGAGATGTGATGAGACGTGGAATTGACAGTTTACAATTGGTGTTTTAGTTGATATTTGGTGATTTAGCATCCAGCTTCGCCTTATTTTGCTTTCTATGTCACCAGATTTTTGGCATTCTTACTTGATAGCTGAACTTGTATTTCTAGGTCTTAAAATATCCTGGACACATATCCATCTATCCCTTTCTTATATGATTACTTATCGCTATACTTTTGGGTTATAATGTAATATTTTTCCGATGTTTAATCCTATAGTTGCACTTTGGTTCTTAACATAATCTCCTTCCTGCTATTACTAACTTTGACTTGTATTCCCTTTGTCATTACTTACTACTCTTCATGCTCATATCCATATGCTGATGCAATCTATAGGTTCAAGGACAAATTAGTTTGTCCTGCGGTGCAGTTTTGAGCTTTGGCCTTGCACATTATGCCTCATCAGAGTTTGAGTTGATGGCAGAAGAGCTTCTAATGAGTGACTCAGTTGTTAAGGCAAGTTTCCTCGCCCTAACCCCTAAGAAAATAGTGGGGGTGGGGTTTGGTGTTTGAGTGGGGTAGGTGGTTATTAATTCTTTGTGTGAGTGAGATATACCTCTTGCTAATCTTTCTTATCTTAAGCTTTTCCTTAACCTGGATAAGCTTACGTAATGCTTCCATTCATCTATGTAATTGAAGCTGAATGTCAAACTAAATGAACGTATATAGCTTATATTTGGATTGGGAAGATCACTTTAGATGATTTTAATTTACCTGTTAATCTGTGTTTAGTGTCTGCATTGCTATTCAATGTGATATGCAACATGTCACGTTTCCACGTTAGAGGATTGTGCTCTACTTTGTTTGTCTTCTTCAAGTGATATTCCATTTTAAGTAATTAATATTTAAATAGCTGCAATTATACAAACATTTTGTCTTCAGTCGATTGGTGTCCTAAACTCTTTCTGCTTTGTCCTTCAGTGAAGCTTATATGTTGTAAATACTTGCTTCATGGAATTATTTTAACTGCTCCACCGAATGACTTTACCTTCTTAACATATTTTCTCTATTTAATTTCTGTACACTTGATGTTTATGTTGCGTTGGCCAATGCAATGAGTGTAAACAGTTGTTAATTAGTTGTTACTACTCTCAATGAATTAGATATATGGGGCTCTTCGTATGACTGTCAAAATACACCTGATGTGGAATTCCAAAATGCTTATAGATGGAGGTGGTGATGCAATTGTTGCAACATCTTCGCTTGAGGCCAGCAATTTGGTTGTTCTCAAGGTACGTAACCTTCAGAATCTTCCTCATTAACCACGCAGCCTTGGTTTTATGTTGTTTGCTTCCTGAAACGGTGTTCATGTGTCTTGTCATCAGGAATCATCTGAAATACATTCTAATGCAAATTTGGGAGTTCATGGACAGGGCTTTTTGAATTTGTCTGGACCAGGCAATATGATTGAATCACAACGCCTGATTTTATCATTATTTTCCAGTATCAATGTAAGCTGAAGAGTTCTCTTGCGCTTTTATGTGAGCGTGTTTTCTTTTGAAGACAATTTATTAGTTTGATAGTAGGAACTTTTTGGTAAATGGGATTTTGCTGGTTGTTGTCCTAAGGCTTATGTAATTGATAATTAACTGCTGCTTGGAATGCTTAGCCAAGGGATAATTATGAGTGTAACTTGCCTCTTATCTGTTTGCAGAATAAATTTACCTATCAAAGATGTTTTAGGGGCCCAAAATTTGCATAAGCCATGTGAAATATAAATGTGAATAATGATTAGATGTCAGTGTCTTTTGCATATTTGTTAGGTTAACAGTGACACATGTTTGGGGTGTGTTTAATTCCTTCATTTCTTGTACCTACTCACCCATTAATTTCATCCTTGTAATAATGTAGTAGAAGCTTGGATGAGATGTTTTAATCTTTAGTAGACTATTTATTTCAGAGACCTTAGAATGTCATAGTCCAAAAACAAAACATACATAAAAGAGTCACCGCATTTGAACTTTTTCACTATGCATGCCAAACCTGCTGAAACTTACTTTGAAAAGAAATGTTCCTTGGAGGAGTTCTGAACTAAATTTTCAGTTGGAATATTTCCAAAATCACAGAAGTTTACTATGCTTTAGCCCTTGGTTTAATTGATCTCTTTATTTTGTTGTCAAATAAAAAACCCATAAACATGAATTTATGATCATAAAAGTACACCTGCTATAATTCATAAATACATGGATGTGTTTCTGAAGGTGTAAATGTATCCTTTGTTGTTTTCTTAACCGCCTGGGTTTACTGTTGTAGCTCTTTATAGGTAATATTTCAAAATTCTGCAACTTTATTAAAGCACTGTTTGGTTAAAAGTTATAATTAAAGTTATTAACTAGAAAGTGATAATTTGATTCTTCTCTGCAGTATTTGTAAGTGATATTGCAATAGAATTTGAATCATTTTTAAACACAGACTACTCTTTTACTAATGAAATTGATCTTCTTCTCATAACATGAAGGTTGGACCAGGTTCCGTTCTTCGAGGTCCCTCAGAGAATGCCAGTGATAATGATATGTAAGTATAAAGATTGTAACAGTGAAAGCCTGTCATTGTTTATTTGGTTTTATATTTATTTTTGACTTGTGATAGGACACCACGGCTCTACTGTGAACTGCAAGACTGCCCCATGGAGCTAATTCATCCGCCTGAAGATTGTAATGTTAACTCCTCATTGTCCTTCACTCTTCAGGTGTTTCATTTGCCAGATTGAGCCCTAAGTACTTGGTCAGATTAGTGGATGTTTAAATGTAGTGATAGAGACTTCTTTTGTGATTCTTAGAATTGGTTCGCTTGTCTTGCGGCTGCAGATCTGTCGAGTTGAAGATGTTATTGTTGAAGGCATGATTACAGGATCTGTTGTTCATTTTCACTGGGTTAGAAATATAGTTGTCCAGCCTTCTGGAGCAATCAGTGCATCTGGTCTAGGTACTTCATCTGCTCTTTTTAAAGTTTTTCTTTTAAAAAAAAAAAAATTGACAGTAAAAATGATTGGCGTGTTGACATGCAATTTAAGCAAAAGGAAAAGTTTATCCTTTGAATTTTTTCCCTTTGTTCTACAGTCTTGTATAACAAAGTTAATATTTGATGTTGGTGAATTGGTGTATTACAGGAGTGAATTTTATTTTGCTGATTCTTTATGTGAATTTTATGTAGGCTGCACAGGTGGATTGGGCAGAGGAAAAGTTTCTGACAATGGTCTTGGCAGTGGTGCTGGCCATGGTGGCAAAGGTGGGGATGGATATTACAATGGCACTTTTGTGGAGGGTGGTGTTGCATATGGAGATGCTGGATTGCCTTGTGAACTTGGTAGCGGTAGTGGTAATGGCTCTCTATTAGGGGCAACCGCAGGTGGTGGTATAATAGGTAAGTCTCTAAGTTGCAGATTGTGATGAGCAGGTTATTTTGGTTGTTACTTATTTAAATTCTTTGTACATGAGACTGAAACAGCTGAACTTGGATAAAACCTAGATACTAAGTTCAGAGATAAAAGCTACCTTCTAGCTCGCCTCTGGCAACAATGTTGCAGCTGCACTGTGCTGGCTGAACTACCTACTTGCCTAGACATTTATTCTTGTTATGGCCGCTATTCTGGCACATGGCCTTTTTTTTTTTTGCTTTGGCTGCTGCTCCATCCTTTGTGTTTATATGAGAAATTTCGCTGTTTCATTGAGGTGATTTAGTTGTTTAACCTGTTGCTTTTGTTATTTCTAAGTTTGTTTATCGTGCCTTGCCATTTGAGAGGCTGAAATGTGTCTTCTTTTGATTTCTGTAAATTTGTTTGGCATTTCTGACTGATATAATTTATTCGATAGTAAGACAATTTTTCTTAGAAATTTGTGAGTATATTGTCTTATTGGAGTCATCTGATTGCACTGATGTGTTCAAATCACCTTGTGGTCATATTTTTCTGAGGTGTTGTAATTTTGTTTGATATAAAAGGGTTCTACAATTTTTGATTAATGTAGATGATATTAACTGTTTTTTAGTAAGTTGAGGAGAGTAAGCAGCAGATTGTATACTTGCATTCTCTTTATTATCAATTTGGGAATTACATGCATCGCTTTGTAGTTTCACGTAATATTTACATTTATAAAAGCATTGTGGGCTAATTCTTATGTTAATAATTAAGAATAGGACCTAAGGCATTGCCAGTGTAATTTTGTCTTGTCTTGTGGTGGATATCTGCATCTTTACTTTAGTACTCTTTTTTTTTTTTTTGGGCCTACAGATCTAGCTCATGCATGTGTTATGTATCCTTCATCTGTGCATATTCTATATTCTTCTTCTGGTTACTGCATTGCTTCTTCTGATGCTCTATATATATTTTCATGTCTACGTATGTCTTTTAGTTTGCGAGTGATGCAAATTAAGGAGTGTTTACATCTGTTGGGATTTGGATATCATTTAATTTTGACAATCCTTTTTTCCTGTATTCTTATGCACTTCTGTTTATATTACCTTGCCTCATTTTGGATTTGTGGGTTATTGTTTCATCTCTTGTCGGGCAGTGATGGGTTCTGCAGAACATGCACTGTCAAGTCTGTCTCTTTACGGTTCCCTAAGAGCTGATGGAGAAAGCTTTGGAGAAGATGTTAAACAAAAGGATGGTGTGCTGATTTCCAATGTAGGACCTGGGGGTGGTTCTGGTGGGACCATTCTTTTATTTATTCATATGATGGTGCTTGGTAATTTTTCTACCATCTCAACTGTTGGAGGCCATGGCAGTCCTGATGGGGGTGGTGGTGGAGGTGGCGGAAGGATTCACTTTCATTGGTCAGATATTCCAGTTGGAGATGAGTATATGCCAATTGCAACTGCATATGGAAGGATTCAGACTTGGTTTGTGTTTAGCAGTGTATTTACCATACAGTAGTATGATATTTGTTGCTAACATTTATAATACAATGAATTTTTTTTACTTGTCCTATTTATCTGGTCCCGCTTCTCGAATAGTCCGTGTTTGCACGTGTACATGTATGTGCGCACAAACACGTGTAAGATAATGCTTTTTATATGCTTTTGGAAGTATTCTGATTTATTTTCCTTTTTAATCTCCTTGTCTGTTATGAAATAACTCATGGATGGATTGTTTTGAAATCAGTTGGAGTTTAAGCTTGCTTCTTCTCTTATGGCAGGGGAGGATATGGTAGAGGTCGTGGTCGTGCTGGGGGAAATGGGACGGTTACTGGAAAGGTCTGCCCAAAAGGGCTTTATGGTGTTTTTTGTGAGGTAGTTTTTCAAATCACTCATGTCATTTGAATATTTTGAAGATCTGATAGCCATATCTGTTGTGTAATATTTAAAGTCAATAACAAATGTAGTATTTGCTAAAATCTTATTTTTGTTTATAAACTAACTAATCAGGCTTCTTTCTTTTTCAATGCTTTTGTGGGTAATAAAGATGGGTTTTAATTAGTTGCTTCACCTTTCCAACTGCTACTTGCTTGCTTCATCCAATGTGCAAATTGCACTGCAGGAATGCCCTGTCGGGACTTTCAAAAATGTCAGTGGGTCTGATAGAGCACTTTGTCATGATTGCCCATTGTATGATCTTCCAAGTCGTGGCATATATATTGCTGTTAGAGGTATTTCAAAGATTTTACTCCAGGTGCTTTTGTACAACCCCCCCCCCCCCCCCTAGGCACGTCTTCTCTCCCCTGTCTTTCCTAACCAATGTTCCAGAACAGGAAAAAAAGAAAAAAAAAAGAACATGCACAGTTTTTCCTTAAAAAGGTCACTTCCTAGTGTTCTGGCCAATGATGCTCTCTCCCTCCCACCACCATCCACTCTCCTCTCTCTCTCTTTTTTTGTGCATGAATTCATTCCACTCAAATATCACTCCAATTTTTTTAATAGGTGGTGTCACTGAAAGACCTTGTCCATACAAGTGCATTTCTGACAGATATCATATGCCAAACTGCTATACAACTCTTGAAGAGCTGGTATACACTTTTGGTGGTCCGTGGTTGTTTAGTTTCATCCTCTTGGGTCTTCTTATCCTGTTAGCTCTGGTACTCAGTGTTGCACGTATGAAATATGCTGCTGGCGATGAATTACCTGCTCTTGTGCCTCCTCAACGTGGCTCTCGAATAGATCACTCCTTTCCATTCCTGGAGTCTCTGAATGAGGTTAATGTTCATCCTCCAAACATTTGTTTTTATCTTTATCAGTTTGCCCAATGGAAAAAGCTCACCACCATTCATTTCTTATCTGGGGTGATGATCCTGTTGCATTATAGGTATTAGAAACAACTAGAACTGAGGAATCCCAGAGTCATGTGCATAGGATGTATTTTATGGGTCCAAATACTTTCAGTGAGCCTTGGCATCTGCCTCACTCTCCTCCTGAACAAGTGACTGAAATTGTGTAAGCTTTTCTAACTGTCTGGTGCATTTGATGGTGAGATCTAATGGCTGGATATGGTATTAAGAAGATAAAGCCTATTAATTTTGCAATCATAGTCTTCTAGATTACATGCCATACCTGGATGATTTTTTTTTCATTTGATCTGCGTGGCAGATATGAGGATGCATTCAATAGATTTGCAGATGAGGTTAATGTTTTAGCTGCCTATCAGTGGTGGGAAGGATCTATCTACAGCATTCTTTCTGTTCTTGCAAAGCCACTTGCGTGGTCCTGGCTACAGCAGCGTCGCAAAAGGAAATTACAAAAACTTCGTGAGTTTGTTCGATCAGAATATGATCATGCTTGCTTACGCTCTTGTCGCTCACGTGCTCTCTATGAAGGGCTTAAGGTTCGTTGCATAGATACATTTTAAATGTGTTTAACATGCCTTTCTTTTCTCTGCCTGGTAATGCTGTAAGGTTTTGGAACTTAATTAAGGGGGTCAAAGATAATTGCTGTATGGAAAAAACCCTCACAAAGCATTAACTCAGAAATTATGAAGATTGTGTTTGTTATCTGACTTCTTTCTTCTGGCTTTGGTGGCTTGAGGGTATCATTTTCCTTCATTATGTGATTTTGAGTCATGCAGTTGCATGGAGCATTCTTCATGGCCTATGAACATGCTGAAAGATCCAAATAGGGAGAAGGGGAAAGATAAACTGTAAAATTTCGAGATTGAACAAAAAACAGTCAATCAAAGAAAGCACTAAAAAAATGGATGCTGGTGGTGCACACTAAACAAGGCAGTACTTAAAAATATGCAGGTGGTAGCACGCATACAAATTGCTGAACATTTGGAAGTCTCACAGTGCCAAAAATAATAATAATAATAAAAAAAAGGAAGAGTATGAAAACTTTTGATCATTGTTTCAACTGATTTCCAGTTCCCAACTTGTGATGCCTCTTACAGCATCATTTGTTTGCAAAAATGAGACACCTCAAATGTTTCCTAGTGTAGGTTTGATTAAACACATGATCCAGCTATAGGGTCAGTCTTTGTCTTGATAATCCTATCATTGGCTTTTGATTTTCTTTTTCCCCTGCACTTAGTTTGAACTCACATTTTGATCTTTGCACTATGTTTGGCCTTGTGCTGTTAGCAACAGCTTCCACATTGATTTATGGTGTTATGCGGCAGGTGGCTGCAACTTCTGATCTAATGCTTGCATATGTGGATTTTTTCCTTGGTGGAGATGAAAAGAGAGCTGATCTTCCACCTTGTCTCAATCAAAGGTTTCCCATGTCTTTAGTTTTTGGAGGTGATGGAAGTTATATGGCTCCTTTCTTCCTTCATAGTGACAATATTCTCGCCAGCCTCATGAGTCAGGTTTACTCTGTCATTTGTCTAGGGTTAAAGTTATTTGTGAATTCTTTCCTCCCAATGCAAACACACGCGTACATGTATTCCTTTTTCTTTCTTGTTTGGTGGAATGAAATGCAGATGACTTTGAATATTATTTTTCAGGCTGTTCCTCCAACCATATGGTACCGATTAGTGTCGGGACTAAATGCTCAACTACGCTTGGTTCGATTGGGACGCTTAAAGGTTACATTTGGTCATATTATTAGCTGGCTTGAAACACATGCAAATCTGGCTTTAAATGCATATAGTGTGCATGTTGATCTTGCATGGTTTCAGCCTACATCTTCTGGATATTGCCAGTTTGGGCTTGTGGTTTGTGCAACTGAAAATCATAGTGCTTCGCTATTAATTGAAGGTCAAGATGGATCTCACTTACCTGGAAGACAGTCATGGTAAGATTCTGTTTTTTTACCATTTTTTTATTTACTTCAGCTTAAATTTTTCTCCCCTTGTAATTTGCAGTTTGCACAGAGTCCATAGAGGTAATCATCTGGAGTACCTGAAAGTTAGTGAACAGAAAATGACATGTAAAGGGAATCTTGGAGGCATTTTGCATTCGAAGAATTTACGAATACTAAAATTAAGGAGGACCATATGTTACCCTTTTTCTTTCGTACTTTATAATACAAAACCTGTTGGTCATCAGGTAATCAAACTCCTGTACTGTAATCTTAGCATGTGCTGCTCATTTTCTTTTTCCATGTACGTATCTCTGTGATGCTTTTCTTACTCTCTTGGCATTATTGCTGCAGGATCTCGTTGGACTGTTCATCTCTATACTTTTACTAGCAGATATTAGCTTAGTCTCGCTAACTTTGCTACAGATGTATTCTATTTCACTGCTTAATTTCCTGTTGGTTTTATTTATTCTTCCTCTGGGTATATTATTTCCATTTCCAGCTGGAATCAGTGCCTTGTTTAGTCATGGACCTAGGCGATCAGCTGCTCTAGCACGTATATATGCTTTGTGGAGTATAACATCCTTAATCAATGTTGTAAGTTCTCAATCCGCTTCTTCAAAATTTTATATATCATGTGTGAATTGAAAATCGATCAAAATATGGCGATACTGAGGCTGGACTAAACATGAACCAGCTTCCCTAAATAGTGCTGACTATTTCGTCATAGCCTTTGTGATCACCGATGACTTGTAATAACTTTAATGTCACAACGCAAACTCTTCTTGGCAATTTCTTGCAAAACTGATGGTCAGTCCTGGAAGGCCTCCTTCTCCACTTGTTCATCGTCTTGAAATTTTTCAACTTGTATCGCAATATCTAAATTCTTCAGCAAGATTATTTTATGGAATTGCGAATGATTAGTGTAGTTGCTCAATTATTAGGTGGGTGCCTTGCTAACTGTCCGAGGACTTGTGTTTGACAAATAAGGGGGCCTAATTTAATTTAGCATACATCATTTATAGTTGATCCATATGCAAATGTATGTCTAATGCACATTACATGCAGAAGCACAGGGAGAGAGAGAGAGAGAGGAGATCCATTTGCTACTAGAAGTTGTCTCATTTTAGGTAACAGAAAAGAAGACTGGTGCAGTGAATAGTGGCTTTCACTTCCCAGTTCCCAACCATCAGTGTAGATGAATTTTGCAAACAAATGTTTCTACTTTTATTTTTATTTTGTGCAGCTTTATTTTCTTTGAACCATAGAAGCATTCTTAGCGTTTTCCTTTTCTTGTGTCTTCGATATAATGGTAAAAAGCCATCTGTTGTTTTAAGTTTCTAAAATTGTCAATCATGTTTTGCTTTTGTAACAGGTGGTTGCCTTCACATGTGGATTTATTCACTTTATGACCCACTCAAGTAAAAAACATTTGAACATTCAGTCCTGGAATTTTAGTGTGTAAGTAACTGCTGGAGCAGTTTCCTTTCGTATATTTCTTGCTAGTTCCAGTGCTAAGTATGACTGCAGTAGGCAGTTACCATCTGAGTTGTGCGTATGTTTATGGCATGATGCAGGGATGAAAGTGAATGGTGGATGCTTCCTTGTGGACTATTATTGTGTAAAATAATTCAAGCACGGCTTATCGATTGCCATGTAGCGAACCAAGAAATCCAGGACCAATCTTTGTATAGTAACAATCCAGAAGTGTTCTGGCAATCATGAAGGTGTCCAGTGTACAGACCAATTTAGATATTTCTTTTCATACCTTTCTTGTATAGTAACAATCTAAAATGTGTTGCTTACTCGGCTTTAGCAACCCAGAAAAAAAAAAAAGTAGTTTATCTGAGTCATAGAATAAACGTGAATAGAACTAGGTGAATATTTGTACAATGTAGTGAAATTAAGTTTCTTACTGATGATAGAATCTGGGCAATCTCTGGTTGTTTTTGGGTAGCCCTCTCAGCACTAAAACTGGTTGTGTTCCAAGTTTTTTTTTTCTTTCAATTTTTTGAAGTTGGGTTGAATTCCAGGTTGTGTTGTGTTTTTAATTTATTTCTCAAAGCTCGATCACATTTCATTCGATATGAATTAACTATAATGCAAGTTGGCGTGGGCACGTCTTTCTGTTACAAGAGGATTTTCAAGTGAACAATATTAAGAGCAACTTTGGATGAGTTTGTAAAACTAGAACATAGTGACTCACCAATTGTTGTCCGCTAAAGAAATCAAGTTTATTTCACTACGGACAGCAAAAAATTCCATGAATATGTTACATACCTGAATAATTGAATCTCAAATTGTAGCTCATTAAGCGGTGTATCAGAAAATTCCCAAACCGCCGGTTCTGCTTTTCCCTTTATAAATAGTTGTAGAGAAATCTAACCAGCGATGGAACATTTTATATCTGGGTGGGACGTTGCGAATTTTGAATTTTTCTTCTGAAAATGCAAGCTATTGTTGGATTATATTCTTTTAAATCCTTGAATTCGTACAATGGTGTGTTCCAGAAGTTTCTAAAAAAACCTGGGGAGTGAGATTGTCTTTCAGTTTTTTTCTCATGCAGGGAGCGGCGGATTCAAACCGTTGAATTCTTTTAAAGGTATCTTCGGATTTTCTAAAAATGTAAAGAGTGATAAATCATAGGCTTGAAATAATTATTTAATTGATTTAACAAATAATAAAAGAAAGATGATTTTCACTCTTTCCATGTGTTATTTGATTTTCCCATCAGTATTAGATAGGTGGCGTCTGATGGGAATAATATTGGAAATAAAATTGTGTAGGGTGAATATGGTTGGATCTAAATAGAGAATTTATAAATTTTTGAAACCAAATTGAAATTTTAAGAATTTTAAAAATAAAAAATTGGTAACATCTTGAATTTTTATTATGGTTTGTCAAATTGAAATTTTAAGGATTTTAAAAATAAAAAATTAGTAACATCTTGAATTTTTATTATGGTTTGTTTTCATATGAATTTGAAATTATTTCATTCCATTTTTTAATTCTTTCAAGATAATTAGGTTTCATTCGATGTGAGTTTTGATATTCAATTATTTCAATTGATTAAAATTAAAATTTTAATTTTAATTTTTATGAGTCAAAATGAAATAAGTTTTATATTCTCATTTTTTATCATTCGATAACTAAAATAAATAAATAATAATTTTTAAAAAATAACTAATAACGTATATTGTAAATATTAAACTAAAAAGTGTTGAATGCTTATTACTAATTTACTACTAATAATAAATATGTTATCTATTTAATCATTTTTATATTTTTCACTTTTAATAATTTAAAGTAATCTAACTAAAAAATTAACTAATAATTTACATACTCAAAAAGTATTGTTTATTGTTTATTACTAATTTACAATTTATAATAAGTTAAGGATGATAATAGATAGGTTATGGGTAGGATAAAGTTTATATCCTTACTCATACTCAAAAGGTTGTAGTTCTAATTGTACTTATATTTCTAATGATTTGGATAATAAATATTAAACTTATCCTCATACCATAAATTTTTTGGTAATGTATAGATACTCATTACCTAAATAATTGTCAAAAATATTTTTAAAATACATGTGCAAATTAAAATATAAAATGCATAATTATTAATTTATAATTACATTTAACTAAAATTATATATATATATATATATATATATATATATATATATATATATTCCCACCACTTTTGAATAATTGTCTTTTTAGAAAAGAGATTTTATTTCAATATAATTATAATTTTAGAATATCAATTAGAAAAGAGATTTTATTTCAATATAATTATCATTTTAGACTATCAATGTAATATTAATTGATTTTTTAAAAAATTTGCCCTCATCATCAACTGTTGTCTCTCTCTTATAATTAATTGTTTTCTTATTAGTATTAGCGGTATTGTCTCTCTTATCAACTCGGATACTTGGATATTAATCAAGTCAATCGAATAGGGTTTATATAGGTATCCATGGGGTGTGTGTATTTCAATAAGGGCCACTATAGTATAATTTGGTATGATTTTTGATTCAAGTAATATAAAAATTTTAGTATCATCCTGATTAAAAAATTAAATACGATTTAATTCAAATATTTTATTATTTAAATTAAAGATTTTGATTTTGATTCAATTATTTGATCCAATTTGAAAATCTACGAGTCCCATATTCACCTCTAAAAATGAATACAACTTAAATCATCCCAATAATAAGATACACCAATATTGGGTTTTTATGGAAATTAAGGATTAATTAAAAAACATTTTTATAGAAACAAATACTTACTGTTTTAAAAAAAAAGTTCTACCTTCTAATGTAAAATATGAATTTTTTAATATAGCACAGTTTTTTTCTTCAAAAAAAAAAAAAAGCAAAGTTTTATTGTTTCTACGTGAAGAAATTTATAAAATAATTTCCTAAATTGCAACCAATTAAATTTAATAATAAAGTCAGAACCAAATGTGATTGCATTGAAAATCCAAAAGTACTCAAAGAAGTAGTTGTGATATATCAATTATCAATAATTTACATATTTCTATATCCTTGTATTATATACAAATTCACCTTCATACAAAAAGACTATTCAACTCTATATACTCCCTCTCTTTCTTTATATTTCTTTTGTTTTATAATAGATATCATTTAAAATTTTTATATATATATTAAAAATTATATTTAATAGATGTGATCACATAAATAAAATACTATATTATCTTTAATTAATTATTTTTATAAATTATTCTGCACTCTATAACGAAATAATTATTATGAAAAAGAGAAAAAATAAAATTGAAAAAAATTAATTAATATTCATAAAAAATTATAAAATATCATGTATTATGAGATAAAAATTTCTTTTTAAAATAACATCTAATTTAGAATAGAGGAGTGTAATTCTATTTTCATTAACAATTACTAAAAGTGACAATATTTCTTTCTTGCCAAATTCAATACACAGTGGCAAGAAATCTCAATATTCTAGTATTATTTACTAGACTTTTGTTTTTAGACTTTCTATTAAACAAACTCACATTTCTGCTTCATAAGATACTTCTAATTTGAATTCTGCAAGCTGTCTTCACTCTTTTTCAAATATTATAAGTGAAAAATCCAAAGCTATGTAATAGTATCTTCCTTTTGAATGCGAAAGCACCTTAAGAAAATCCAAAGCTTGAGGTATAATTTATTAGATCTGGCATATTCCATCCTTGTTTTCCCCATAAATCACCGATAGTTACTTTTATAGGGATATCAGCATCCACAATTTTCAAGTTAAAGAATCTCTCAATAAGACTACTATAATTTATCCAAAGATCATACCAGAAATTCAAGGTTCTATCATTTCCTAACACATAATTAGAGCTATGTTTGACTTCCTTTCTAATTTTTAATATGTTTCTCCAACTTTAACTTGCATTATATACTTTGATAATTTTCCAATAACTCAATATTTTTTAAAACTTATGCTAGTGAATCCATAAAGAAATTTTTTTGCACCAATAACTGTCATATATATTTCCTCTCTTCCCTACCTATGGGAAGTTCCTATACAATTGCTCTATTTTGCCAGTAATATTTAAAGGAATCATGAAGCCTGAACACCAAAAAATCTGACTATCCAAGAGTTAACCTTAGTAATGATTCTGTGAAATAACTCCTTATGATGTTTGATCCTTAAGAGCTTGCTGCACTAAAAAATTTTGACTTCTATTGAAATCAAGTTGAAACTTCATAAAAATTGTCTAACACCTTTCTTGAAAATAGCCATAAATCCTATATCTCCTTTGGGGGAAAAACAAAATAATCGGCAAAACTCATATAGTGAATTTTCTACTTCTTATACTTTGAATAAAATTTGAACTCCCTTTACACCACTTCAAAGTAAAATCTTTCTTTACAATAAATGTGAATTCAAATTATTAAAGGAGTTTATTCATATCCTTAACCATTTGGTATAATTTTTAGAGTAAATATTTGGAGGAAATTTTTTTAATTGTCTTAGATTGATTTGGAGAAGACATCCTAAAATCAATCAAAAAGAGATTATTGATTAACATAAAAAAGTAAGAGTACATCTTAAAATGAGTCAAAGAGAGATTTTTAATCTTGATTGAACCGAGTCATTTATAAAAAAAAAAAAAAAAAAGATAAGAAAGTTGCTCATAGATTCTATTTTTATCCTACAATTTTAGGGCTTTGATGAGAAGAAAGTGCAGACAACAAAAAGTAGAATGCATGTATTTAGCTAACAATATGAGTTAAATACAATATATATATATATTATAAATTGATTGGGTTCCTTTCAATTAGAATCCAACCTTATTTAAATTTAACACGCCACTCAAAACTTCTTTTTTTAAATCAACAAATTTTTTTGGTTGAAATTTAAACAGAGTTAAATTTGGGTCACATTAAATAAAATAATACAATTTTCCAATGATTTGACCAGTTAATACGTTGATTATTATTAATCAACATTTTATTTTTGGTGAGATATTTAAATGATATGCATCAAACTTGGTCATACAACTACAACTGAAAATTGGCTCAGGATACTATATATTCAAGTCTTATTTCAAGGAATGACCATAAATTATACTCACAAGATATTTAATTGGTTCAATCATCTAGCGGTAAATCCCAATTCTTTCGGTTAACTCGAATGGGAGCAACAAGCATGAGAGATTGAAAAACACAAAGAACGAGAAGGTGGCAGGATATAATTGGTGGGGAGACCACCAAGTCAAGGAATCCTAACACCAGAGAAGAGCAACCAAAATTCAAAGATTCCAACGTCCACTGGGACCCACACTCATATAGCGGCTAATGAACAAAAAACTAGGCCCGTGAGCATCTCTTTCTCTTTAAACTAACAAACATCTTTTATATAATAAAAAATATTTTCAAAAATCTTTAAATATAAAAATTGAAAAAATTTATACAATTTTAATAGATACTTAATATTTTTAAATTTTTTTATTTTATTCAATAAATATTGATACTTAAAATTTTTCAATAAAGTCAAATGGTTGTTGTAGATAAAAAAATTTTTTTTTTAATAAACAAAATAAAAAAAGATAAATATCAATTAGAATATTTTCAATAGACTCTTCATTTGAGCAATCTTTTTTATTTTAAAGAATCAATTTAAAAAAATAATTTTTAATATTTTTTTTATTTTAAAGTAGAAAGTTGATTTTTTTCACTTTTTACTGTAATTATTATTAAAATATTTCAAGTTTTGCCTTGTCTTGAAAAAATTTTTCTCTTTCATTCACAATAACCATTTGATTTTATTAAAAAATTTTAAATATTAATATTTATTGGATAAACCAAAATGAAAATAAAAAATATCAAAAATCAATTGAAGTTGTACAAAATTTTTTACTTTTTATATTTAAATATTTTAAAGTACTCTTTATTATATAAAAGATGTTTTTTA
The DNA here is from genome assembly GCA_949677035.1 of Omphalea diandra. Lineage (NCBI taxonomy): Eukaryota > Viridiplantae > Streptophyta > Magnoliopsida > Malpighiales > Euphorbiaceae > Omphalea > Omphalea diandra. The sequence goes on along the minus strand of CATIWR010699570.1, from coordinate 1,554 downwards.
GAATAAAAAAATATTATTAGAGATGTTCTTAATATTTTGTATAGAAAATTAAAATATTTTAATAATAATTAAGAAAGAGTAAAGTTTAGCTTTTTACTTATAAAGAGTTAAACCAAAATCTCTATTTTAAAATAAAAATATATTAGATACTATTTTTTTTGTAAATTAACTTCTTAAAATAAAAAATCTATCACATTATTTATACGTCTCATATTGAATATTGACTTGCTAATAAGTACACGCCACTATACTAACACTCACCTAATACCCTGCCATCTCCTCCTCGGTGGAAGGCTAAAGAGAGTAGAGGAGGAATTATCCTTCATAATGGCCGGAGACAACCTACAATTTCCACTTTTGGGTCGGACTGATGTTTTAGTTGATACTAGTAGGGATAGCAAGATTTGGAAGAGGAAGGTTTTCTTCTTCTTTCTCGGTTTCTTGATCATTTCAAGTCAGTTTCTCCCGCTCTTTTTGTTTTCCTGGTTTTAGATTCTTTCTTTGTGAGTCTTGTTAAATTCTGATTTCAGAATCTGGGTAAGCTTAAAGTTGTCAAATTTTCCATGAAAAGGCTTTATGTTTAATAAATAAACAAATAAATAATCCATCTTTGGTTACTGCGTGTTGTGTTTTGCTCTGGCACTGAGATTGCTAAGAGAGGAGAGGAACACAGTAATTTCCCCAAGTTGTTTCTTTTTATGCTTTAGACTTTACATCATGTGTTTTGGTTGGATGGTAGGTGTACTAAATTCATAACTTTATCAGGCTAAACAAAATCTACGAGTCACCTAATCAGCTTCTTTGACCCATGAAAACTTCAGTTCATCAAGCAGTGATGAAGTCCAGTAGGAATGATGTCTGGGATTCATTCACGTGTTAGTGCTGTTTGATTTAATAATTGTAATGACAAATTTTTATCATGAATGCAAATGGTATAAAGATGTCATACAATACTTTTTCTGCCCCATTACCTATCAAGATGTTCCCAATGATGAACGCGCCCTGTCCCATATCATTGATAAATTCTGTGATAGATTATGTATTCTGAGAGCAACTATTTAATACTTTCTTCATATGGACTGAGTGGGGAAGCAAATGACAAAATTGTGAAGTAGTTGTATTTTAAAGATATCATTTCTTCGCTTTAATGCTCATAATTTCTTTTCTTTCATGGATTCTTGTTATAATGCTGATGTCAACATGTTAATGCTCGTGCAATAGGATTCATTTTAATGTTAAGCACACTGTTTGAACTTTAGATATAAGCCTATTATATGCAGGCGATTTAACTAGCTGGGTGCTAGGAGGAGGAAACCATTTCAATGAGGGAATTAAAGTTAATGATGCTGATATTGTCAAGTCCAAGCAAGGTGTTGTTGCTGCTGATGATGGTCGATGTTCTGAAATTGGTGCGTCAATGCTTAGACAAGGCGGACACGCTGTTGATGCTGCAGTGGCAACAGCATTGTGTGTTGGAGTTGTTAATCCAATGGCGAGTGGAATCGGAGGTGGAGCTTTCATGGTTGTCAGGTCTTCATCAACTTTGAAAACCCA
>CATIWR010699557.1:0-10338 GCA_949677035.1 Omphalea diandra | reverse complement strand
ATATATATATATATATATATATCTATATCTATTAACACAGTTATGGTATGAATTTTCGGACACCTAAAATACATAAATATTGTTCAAGCTCGGAAAATAGATACTACTGTAACTACTTTTGATATTTAGTATTGTACAAGTTTGATCAACAAATATATCTAAACGTAATACATTAGTAACATCCAAATACAAATAGAAACACAAAGGATGGCTCGAAAAGATGAAAAATGATATATAATTAGGAACATGACAATATAACTGCAAGATTAGCGACAGATAGATACACCGAGGTCTCTCTGCGCCTCAAGCATTGCGTAATTTACAAATGAAAAACAAAGACGTGAATTTCCTTACCCTTTTTTTTTTTGGGGGGGGGGGGGGGGGGGGAGGTGTTCTACTTCATACCCTTCTATATTTTGCCTTGAATAAATTTTAATGTCTCAATTTTAATTAAGCATAGAAAGTAAGAAAATAGGTTAATACCGCATAGAATATTGGAAGACTGGAAGCTGTTATAAGAAAAACAAAAAAAATTCAAGCTTCCACCACCTAAACCATTAAATTGAAGTCAAACAGAAGTAGACCTAACCACCTAAACAGAATAGAAGATAATTTGACACTTTCTCCAATATAGTATTACTATTAGCAATCTCAACTAGAGTTGCAACGACCATGCATTCCTAATACGCAATTCATAACCCGAGGCACAGAAAAATAATAAACACATTCACATCAAGCACTTTTACTGACCAACAGAACAGGCCTAAGGGTGGTTAAACTCAAATCATATTAGAGGGTAGAATGGGATTGCAGTCACAAGTCAGGATTTTTCCGCATTCCAATTTCATATTTAATAAGTCATGATAACCTTGTAGAGCAATTAAGACATCTAGGATTCCGCACCTTATAAGGAAATCTAGGGAACAAACATCAACCCATCCATAAGCTTTTCTGAAACTAGTTACTGGGGACTGAAGTCCAAGCTTCTGTACAAGAGCCTAACATGATTTAAAAATACTTCATCACATATTGAAACCATGAGAGCTTAAACTTCTGAAACTCATAGTTCCAATGGATAGATTGGCATTACTCATGTATCCACAACATATTGTAAACCTACAACTCCATGCAAAAAAGTATAGTCATACAAAACCACTGCTAAATCATTTTCAAATTTTACAATTTCCCATGGTAATTCCATGTTGAAAAAGAAATAAGTAAGAATTTGAGAGAACACCTAATCCATTAAAATAGAATTCCACATTAGACAGAACCAAAGCATCACAGGAAAATGGTCTAAAGTGTCCTGCCTTCTGCGCCATTAAAATGGATTTAGTGGCAAAACTGTAATTAATCATTAGAACCATTACAACAAAACAGTGTAAATAAAAAGACATGAAAAAAGTAACCCGGTTCTAATCATGGACCACAATATAAACAATAAACAGACTTCTTAACAGCATAAACTAGAAAAATCAATAACAGAGCTGACCCTTACGCAACGAGAACCAACCAAGTAATGATTCTTAAAAGCTCAAAAAGATGACAAGTGCAAATTAAGCATTTCACACGTAATCATACAGATTTCAACTAAACTTTTTGTCTAATACTGAAAACTCAGAAAACACAGCAGTAGAAGGCTAGATCAAATACAGAAGATTAAAGAATAGGATCTCCATGAACACAAGGCAATGATCATGGTCACTTGAGCTGAGCAGTAGACTGCCAATGAAAAAGAAGACTCGAGCATTTCCCTTAACTTCGGATAAGATTCAAAATCTCAAGGTGCATAGGATAACTTCTATAAACGATATTGTACATCAGAACCTCAAGCATGTCAAATACATGCCTGAAATGTTAGACTAATTTATTAAGGCTCCATTTGGATAGATGAAGATTTGAAATACAGGGGTGCTTAAATTTGACAGAAACTTAAGAATTTCTCAAACAATTTAAATTTCAGCATGGCTCTAACTAAACTGTAGTCAATGCAATTATTAGGGATGAGTAAAAACCAGACCAAACCCAAAAAAAAAAAAGACCGAACCGACATTATTTAAGCGGTTCAGTTCAATTCTTTCATGAAAATCAGTTCGGTTTAGTTTGAATTTAAAAAAAAAATATAGATTTTCAGTTTTCAGTTCGATTTTTAATATAAAGAAATCGAATAAACCGAAATTATTAATAAATCAAATCAATTTGAGTCGAACAAATTTAAAATGTGTAATTAAATTAAATCAAACTAAAATTTTATAAGTTTGGTTCAATTCAATTTGAAGATAAATAAAATTCAATTTATTAGGTTCACTTTATTCAGTTTTCTCAAAAACTTCGATTTGGTTTATTTAATTTTAGTAAAAAAACCGAACTGAAAAAACCGAACAACGGAATACTCACCCCTAGCAATTACACCCCAAAGTCCCACTCCATAAAGCAGTCTTGAGAATTCCTGTGACCAAAGATGCAGGGCCCTGCAGTTATTAGAACACATTATTGGCTCTGCTACGTGTAAGTAGACGTCAAGCAAGTATTGCCTTCAAAATCATATCGCCTTAACGTTGGCACTTAAATGGCTTACAGTGAATGGTTCAATTGCATGTTTTATGAACGGTGAAATAGCAATCCCCACTCCAACGAAAGGGTGAGGGGGAAAAAAAAAAATAGATTCAGCATGTTTTGCCATCGCTCCCTAGTTCATTCAACATCTAAGGCTAAAGAATCAAAGGAGCAGGACTACTACAATACCAAGGGCTTTTGATCCCCTTGACACAGTTAAAACATTTTGTCATCAATGTGAAGCCAAAGGATATATAAGGCCCTACAGATCTATGAAAATTTTATCAATACTAAAACAACATTTGAATTAAATTGAGCCTGCAAGCCACTGAATGCAGACACATGTTATCAGCAGAAAAGTTATACGTTGCTTGTGGAATAAGTCACATGGCAAACCAGAGAAATAATGCAAATAAAGCTGTGGGGAAGGAGCCAAATCAACCAAAGAAGAAAAGGACCTTAACCCCATGGCTATGGACCAATCTGCATACCTAGGTCAGGCTATTCATATACAGTAGCATAGTTGTTAAAGGCACGCCTCAGGCGCAAGGCGCACCAGGCGACCGGCCCTACGCCTCTGAAGGCCACAGGCGGACGTTGTTTCTCGGGCGCTCGCCTTGGTGCTTTAGGCGCGCACCTCCAACTACTGCTAGGCGCGAGAAAGGCGCGTCTTTCTAACTCCTATTACAACATTTATCTTTCAATCAAAATATCATGATCACCAGAATCCTAGATGGTTGATCTGTTAGAATACGGTATCGACGCGCCAAAAAGTCTCCCAACAGTTCACTGGCGTCATCGGAAAGTCACCGGAATCTGACCAAACCACCAATACCAAAGTCGCCGGTCGCCGATCGCCGATCTATCCATTGCCGGCCATCACGTGCCTGAAATTTAACTTCTTCAACCCTGTTTTGATTTCTTTCTCTCTCTTCTATTTGTTTTGTTTCTGGTATTTTATTTCTTTCTTTCTCTCCTTCTACCTATTCTATTTTTGGCAAGAGAAAGATTTTTGGGTTTGGTTTTGTTTATGAGTTTTTGGGCTTTGTAGTTTTACCGCTTGTGATAATTTTTTATAGTTATGCATGTGTTTTCATGTGTCTTCTACATTCTACTTGATCTTTTTTAACTGCTCATTTAGCGTAGAAAGGCTTTTGTTATAGTCAATAAGTTTTCAATAATTATAAGGTTAGATGAAAAAATTAGTTATCTTAGATCTTGTTACAAGGATTAGAAATAAACTTTTTCTAATCTAGTTCAAGAAAACTATTGAAGGTTTCAAAATATTTTCACTCAATATATAATGATAATATGCATATATAATCATTAGTTCTTAATTTTAATTTTATTTTTTTTAATTTTTGTGCTTAACGTCGCTCAGGCACGCGCCTGCGCCTAGGCTCCAAGACCCCTTGGCGCCTTAGTGCGCCATGCGCCTTTAACAACTATGTACAGTAGTAACACCATGCCTCAGATACAAAATTTTGTTTGATTCAGCACATTGCCATTCAAAATACATAATTATAAAAATTAATTAACGCAAGCCAGGAGCACAAATATGCCCAAAACAGAAGTTAAAGCTTCACCAATTGAATTCAGCATCCAAAATGAGTGCATTAATTCCGAGTTTAATAGGTTCAGTTGGTAGGTTAAAACACCAATCAGTTTTCCATACACCAACATGCAACAGACAGCATTTGCAAGGGAAGGGATTGGATAAAATTTATAAAACCAATCACTGTTGTTGCTACTAGACATTAAATTAAGCTTATACATGAAAATGATGCCTAAAATGAACTAGAAACAGCATTTTTCAAGAAAATATAACCAGCTCTCTGACATTATTCTGTGTATGTAATTAATCCATACATTGATTCCATTGCCTTCAAAATCATTTCACCATACCATTTGCACTTAAATGGGCTTACAGTGAAAAGCTATTGCATGTTTCTCCAAACAGTGCAACAGCAATGCCACTTCAATGCAGGAAGTTGGGGGGGGGACCTAGATTCAACATATCAGAATCTAACATTTCATGAATTGTAGGAGTAGATACTTTTACAACCAAGGCCTTTGATCCACTGTATGAAGTTAAAACATTATCTTGTCCTAAATACTCTGCAGAGGAGATGTAAGGTTTCACTGCTCCATGAAGATTTTATAACTAATAAGACAACATTTGGAGAGAATTGAGGCTAGAATCCACTAAACTTATTCTAAAATATAAACACTCTCCAGAAAACTGCTTGAATTAAAGACAGGCAATACGTTATCACCAGAAAAGACATATGTTACTTGCGAAATATGCCATATGGACAACCAAAGAAATAATGTAAACAATGCCATGGAGAAGAAAACAAATAAAACAGAGAAGAAAAAGACCTTAACCCCATGCATATGGATCAATCTGCACACCTAGGTCAGGCTATTTATGATATTATATATATAACAGAAACAACATGCCTTGCATACAGCATTGTGTTTGGTGCAAAACATTGCCATCCAAAATACATATTGCAGTATTTATGATTTGTCATCATATAAATTAATTAACGCAAACCAGGAGCACAAATATACCAAAAGGAGAAGTTAAATATTTTCCCAATTCCACATCCAAAATGCAAGCTTAATTCTGAGCTTGATAGGTTCAGTTGGTGGGGCTAACACGTAGAGCGGTACATACAACCCGGTGCCTTTGATATGCCAATTTACAGGTATATAATCATTCTACATAAAATCACGACAACAAATATCTACATACATTAGATTCGTGACCCCCTCTAACATAAAATGGAACAAAAAGACAACAAATTCAACAGAAAAAATATAATATCTTTAAAAACTACAAAACCAAGACAAAATTCAATGCCCAGTTTAATTCATTATTATCATTCTCACTAAAATATAACAAGCAACGAAAACAAAGTATAAATCAAGAAACAAGCGTACGCAATCAATCCACGATGCTCCTCTCCTCCATCAGCCACCGCCACCATCAGATTCGTGCAAGCCCTAGTTGCCCAAACCACAAAAACTGCCGCTATCACAAACCTAATGGGCCCACCCTGAGGCACGAAAAGCGACACCGCTGAGAAAATCACAACTGGAAGTAAACAGTACCCAATCACACTTGTACACGTATGCAGATTCAAGTTTCCATTCCTTCCAGCTAACATATTAAACACCACGTAAAGAAATATCGACGATACCACGATCCATCCCAAAATCACTCCAAATTGGATTTTACCAGCGAGTAACTGAAACAGGCAAAGTGATAAGTATAAAAAGATCGGGCCGGATAGATCCGAGTCCTGATGTACGGTCGGGTTGACCCGGAATGGATTCATAATGGATTTCGTCTTTTGCCATATTTGATCTGGATGGATGCCGAGCTCGTCGAGGAGGGGCTCCTCGTCGTCGAAGTTAGCCGTGGATGAGGACGCGGGAGGGCATCCAACGCCGATAGGGCCCGAGCCAAAGGATGCGATAGAGGCGGAGCTCATGTCGAAGGACATGAAGGGGATCCCGGAGTTTGATGGTCGTGGAGGCTGGAACGGCGCAGTTGCGACCCTGCGTTGTTGCATATTGGCGGTGCCGGCGACGGCGGGGTTGCCGCCAGCGGGGAATATTACAGGAGGAACGGCGAATTCCTTCGTCATGGGGCGGTTACGGTTCTGAGGGTAGTTTGGGGATTTAAAAGTTGTGGAGATAGGAGAGAAACGAAGGGAAGAGAGTGAGATAGTAAGAAGATTTTAACAAGGGAGAAATGGGAGAAATGGTAGACTGGTTTTGTTTTGTAAAAGCGAAGTGAGAATATATCTGACTTTTCACATGTATTGTTGGGGATCCTTGGTGTTTCCTTACGGCGACGGTATTCGCCGGGTGACGCTTTTTGTTACCTCTTTGGCAGTTGAAAATACAGTATTACCCTCGTCTGGAAATGCGTTCATTCCAAATTGCATAAAAGTCCGTCCATTTTGACGTCTTCGAAGTTTTTAAAATTTCTACATAAAAATAATTTAATTTAATTTTAATAATTTTTTAGTTTTTTAAAGATTATATTTAAAATTTTTCAATTTGAAAAATAAATTAATGAAAAAATTAAATATTTTATCGATTTAAAACTTATTTTAAGCAAAAATTATATTATTGAAGTAAATAAATTATATTAATAAAATTAAATTATTTTCTTTTTTGTATTTTAAATAAAGCCTAAGAGTTTAAGTTACTTGTTATTATTATTATTATTATTATTATTGTTGTTGTTGTTGTTATTAAAAAGAAAAAGTTATCATCTAATGAAACAATAGATCTCAAAACATCAAAGTAAAAGATATAACAATTTGTCGTGATTCTGGTAAATAATTTTTGCTCTTCGACTTTCACTTTTGTAGGTGTACACATAAACATATTTAGAAAGAGAGAAAAAATAATTAATTACTATAAATCTTTCTAAATTTTTCATCATTAATTAATTCATTTCTCAATTTTTAGTGTGCGTTTGGCATTACTTCTGCTATAAAAAAAATCAAATTATAAGCTTAAAATCACTTTTGATTATGCTTGATAAATATAATTAGATTTTTTAAAATCTGATTTTTGGAAGATAAAAAGGCTTATTATATATGTAATTGGTTTTTAAAGCTTACATGGATTTAGATTATATGGATAGTTGGCTATTTATTTTAAAATGGACAAAAATATTCGTTAAACTTTGAGATAATTATATATAAAAAAGATATAAAATTTTAGATTGATCGTCTTATCAGTTTTAATTTATATTAAACGACATCCTAGTGATTGGATTCAACGTTTGTTTAGAAGCAGATAAAATCGATAACAAGTAACTCTAAGTTAGGTGGTGTTAATCAGTGGTAGAACCAGGGAGCTAGTATGGGTTGAAGCCCTTGATCAACGATAGGGACATGGAGGATAAGGACCGATCCAAAGGGGCAAGAGGGGGTTATTATCCCTCAAATGTTAAAACAAATCTCTTTGATCCATAAACTTTTTAGTTTATTCTTATATATATGTCTCGTAGTTCCTAAATTTTTTTAAAAAAATATTTTGCTCCTTAGATTTTTAATTTATTTTCATACAAATATATTTTAACTCAATTAAATATATTTTATAACTTAGCTCCTCAAATTTTAAAACGTTTTTTATTTTTATATATTATTTTTTATTTTATATACTTCTTTCTTTATTTTTGTAATTTGTTTTCTTTATTTTTAGTTAAATTTTTATTCTATTTAATTTTTAGTTATTTTTATTTTTCTATTTATTCTTTTTCTTTGTATAATTGTTGACGGGTAACTATCCATTATTGCCAGTAGTCTCCGATAAGTTTTTTTATTTTTTTATTTTTTCTTATTTTTTATTAAATTATATATTATATAATATTTGTATGAATCATAATTTATTTCCTCAAATTTGAATGGAAATAATTAGTTAAACTCTAACAGTACTGCATAATCGAATCACTCATTTAAACTTTCGCTTCTCTAAATTATGAATCCTGGGTCTACCACTATTAGAAGCCCCTCAGTCTCTGCTGGCTTGGCCAACAATGGAGGAGAGAATGAGGAGGCTGATGAAGAAGAAGCCCCTCCCTCTTTTAAGTTTATTTTTTAAAAAAGATCAAAATGGCATTGTTTTATTTAGTAAAACAACGTTGTTTTAATTAACTAAAAACCAAAAAAATAAAAAATAAAACAAACCCTTTCACCCCCTATCGCAACAACATCCTTTTCCCCCTACCCTCCACCCATCTCCTCCTCCTCTTCATCACTATCTTTTTATTTGTAATCCCATGTGAGTATCCCTCAAGGAATGTGACCTGTCAAGCCATAAAGTGAGAAAATGTTATCGACCCTTTTGCCTTGCAACCCATTAGTGTGTGTTATTATTAGCTACAAGTTATGTGTTTTTGTGTCCAATTTGGTGTAGTTAATGTGGAGATTTTACTAATGCATGTTATATTTTTTTAGGTTTTAGCTAATTAAAATGATAGATTAAGTAACTAGAACCTAATATATATAATTATTCACAAATATGTGGCTTAGTTCATGTGAAAAAGAAAGGATTTTATAATCATGCTTCATGATTTCAGAATGTAATTATGCGTAGATAGCTTTTTTGGATGGGTGTTAGTATAGCAAACAGGGATGAGTAGTAAGTAGTTTGTTTTTTGGCAGATGAAGGTGGAATATTCATGTTTATAAAGAATATAAGTGAGTTTGATGGTTCTTGGAGTTGCAGTTAAATTTTATCATCTGGATGCTTAAACTTTTGCAATATTGAGTCTAGTCAGTGTAAATCTCTCACTAAGCTTTATTTTTCTCTCATTCTTGGCTTCTATTCTTACAGTTCTTAAAAGTGATTTTCAAGTTATCTATGGTAACTTTATTGGTTTGTGGAAATAGGTTTAATTATTTTTGAGTATTTTGAGCAGTTTTGATGTGAGATTATATGAAAAAATAAAAAAAGGAAATATTTGAGTAGTGTAGGACTTGGTTTAATATAGTTTTTGAGTGCCGTTTATTGGCTCCTATTACTGAGCTTTACTACTTGTTATGGTGGAAGAGAAGATTTACCAACAAAGATGTTGGAGATTATTATAACAACCCAGTAAGAAAGTTTTGTTTACATGTTTTGCTTTAAAAAGCCATCGTTAAGGAATTTCAAGAACTATGTTCTTCAGTTAAAATCACAGATGCCTTTGTCCACTATGATGAAGATTCTTAGCTTTATGGCAAAGATTTATTGCTCAAGCCCTTTAGTGATGATCCTGTGGAAACAGAGCTCATGAGGTTAAATAGTCTATCAGGGCCACCTAGATTTCTCTTCACAGTTATTGAAGAAACGAAGGAGGATTTAGAGTTTGAAGATGGCAAGTCTAGAGGTGACAACAAGAGTGCAAAAGGGTTAAGAAGTAGGAGCTTAAGTGATATGCTTCTCAATATAAAGAATCCATATCTAACCTCTCATCTCGCCACTACCACCGGTCACCAACAATTTCAAGTAAGTGAGCCCCTTAAAAATAATTTCTAAGTTTGCCACGAGTGTTGATTGCTAGGTGATGTCGCTGCTGCTCTCTCAAGGCTTGGTTTCTATTATTTTTGAATTGCAACTGTTAACAAGGTTTTTTTTTTTTTTATCTCTATTTAGTTCTGGAGAAAATTACATATTGATTTTTATGTATATATGTTATTTTGGCTTGTTATATATAAATAACTTACAATATAATTGGGTAATGTTGATTTGATGCAAATTTTTAAATTGACGAAAAAGTGTAATATATGATTTTATTATGTAAAAAGGGCATATGCAACTGAATCTTTTGATAGACATAAATCATAGACTTGAATAAATAGATTATTTGATTGGATCATTGATTCATTCATTCACTTGAAAATTTGATGCATTTCTTTTATAAAAATTAGGAATTTTAATGTTTTGATTGATGAAATTGAGTATGTGAGTATGGTATTTTTATATAAGAATTGGAGTATTGGAGTTGGTAATCTTTAGAATGGCAAAATATGTGTATAGTTGTAGGATATATGAAATAAGTTGAATTGTTCCATTTATTTGAAGTTTAAATAAGTTAGACTTTATATATATAACAGTCATATAATGTTAACATATATATATATATATATATATATATATATATATATATATATATATATATATATATATATATATATATATAATTGTTATTTGATAGTAGACAAAACAATAGAAAAATATAAGATAGAGGTTGATAACTAAATATAT
>CATIWR010699521.1:0-10425 GCA_949677035.1 Omphalea diandra | reverse complement strand
TGATGAGGATAAGCCCAACAGATTGCAATCTTCATTAGGACTGACAGATCAAATAGAGGAAGAAGAGCAAAAGAGACTTATTCAGATTGCTTGCCACTGTATCAGGAACCAGCTTCCATCAGAGACTATGCATGCTGTTCTCCAGCTATGTTCTACTCTCACCAGAAGTCATCCTATTGCTGTTTGTTTTCTCGAAGCTGAGGGTGTTCGTTCACTGCTGAATTTGCCAACAAGTAGCCTTTTTTCTGGTTTTGACAATGTTGCTGCTACTATAATCCGACATGTTCTTGAAGATCCCCACACTCTTCAGCAAGCAATGGAATCTGAGATAAAGCACAGCCTTGTGGCTGCTGCTAATAGACATTCAAATGCAAGGGTCACACCGCGGAATTTCCTTTCAAATTTGAGTTCTGTCATCACCCGAGATCCATCAATTTTTATTCAGGCTGCTCAGTCTGTTTGCCAAGTTGAGATGGTAGGTGACAGGCCTTATATTGTGTTGCTGAAGGACTGTGAGAAAGATAAAAACAAAGAGAAAGAAAAGGAGAAGGAGAAAGCATTAGAAAAAGATAAATCCCATCTAGCTGAAGGGAAGGCTACTTTGGGAATTACGAACACTGTGGCACCTGGGAATGTGCATGGCAGACTTCATGATTCAAATTCTAAGAGTACTAAAGTGCACCGGAAATCTCCCCAGAGCTTTATAACTGTGATTGATCTTCTTTTGGATGTAGTCAGTAGTTTTTTACCTCCCTCAAAAGATGATTCAGCAGTAGATGCACCACATGATATTCCATTGTCAACTGACATGGATGTTGATGTTGCTGCAATTAAGGGCAAAGGAAAAGCCATAGCTACAGTGTCTGAAGAAAATATCACCAGTGGCCAGGAAGCATCGGCTTCGCTTGCTAAAGTTGTATTTATCTTGAAGCTTTTGACAGAGATTGTGTTAATGTATTCTTCATCAATTCATGTGCTGCTCAGAAGAGATGCTGAAGTTAGCAGCTGCAGGGGCCCTCATCAAAAGGGTTCTACTGGTTTGTGCACTGGAGGAATATTTCACCACATTCTTCACAAGTTTATTCCTTATTCTCGAAATCTGAAGAAGGAAAAGAAATTGGATGGTGATTGGCGACAAAAGCTGGCAACCAGGGCTAGCCAACTTTTGGTGGCATCCTGCGTTCGCTCAACTGAGGCAAGAAAGAGGGTGTTTACAGAGATCAATTACATTTTTAGTGACTTCATTGATTCATGCATTGGCTATAGGCTACCAACCAATGATATACAAACATATGTTGATCTTCTCAATGATGTGTTGGCTGCGCGTACACCTACTGGTTCATATATCTCACCAGAAGCTTCTGCCACTTTTATAGATGTTGGTCTTGTTAGATCCTTGACAAGAACCCTTGAAGTGTTGGATCTGGATCATACTGATGCACCTAAACTTGTAACTGGGCTCATTAAAGCTCTGGAGTTGGTGACCAAAGAACATGTGAATACATCAGATTCTAATTCGGGAAAGAGTGAGAATTCAAACAAACTTCCTGGTCAGAGTCAATCAGGAAGAGCTGAGAATGTTGTTGACATATCCCAATCCACAGAAGTGCCCCAATCTAACCATGATTCTGTATCAGGTGACAATGGTGAATCATTTAATGGAACAGACACTGGTCAACTGGAAACTGTTATGGATGACATGGAGCATGACCAAGATCTTGATGGTGGGTTTGTCCCTGCTACAGAGGATGACTATATGCAGGAAACTTCTGAGGATATGAGGGGTCTTGAAAATGGCATGGATACTGTTGGAATACGATTTGAAATCCAGACTCATGGGCAAGAAAATATTGATGAAGATGAGGATGAAGAGATGTCTGGGGATGATGGGGATGATGTAGATGAGGATGATGATGACGACGATGATGATGAAGATGATGAGGAGCATCATGACCTAGAAGAGGATGAAGTTCATCACTTGCCACATCCTGGTACAGACCCAGATGATCATGATATTGATGATGATGAGTTTGATGAGGAATTATTGGAGGAAGATGATGAAGATGATGATGAAGATGAGGATGGAGTGATACTTAGACTGGAAGAGGGCATCAATGGGATAAATGTTTTTGATCATATTGAAGTTTTTAGTAGAGAACATAACTTCCACAGTGAAACTCTTCATGTGATGCCAGTTGAAGTTTTTGGTTCTAGACGTCAGGGACGAACTACATCCATTTACAGTCTTCTTGGTAGGAGTGGCGACAATGCTGCCCCCTCTCGCCACCCCCTTTTGGTTGGACCCCAGTCAGCATCTGCCCAGCAGTCAGGTGAGTTCCTTTATTTGTATTTTTATCTGTTTTGTTCATTAGTATGATTGACCTGGCAACTTGATTGCATTTCTTAATATATTATTATTTTGGAATAATTCTGAAATTTACTCTTAATGTGGTTTTCTTCTTTCTTTCCAGAGAATGCTCGGAATATGTTATTTTCGGATAGGAACTCTGAGAACATCTCATCTCAGTTGGATACTATTTTCCGTTCACTAAGGAATGGGCGTCATGGACACCGTTTGAACTTATGGAGCGACGATAACCAACAAAGTGGTGGATCTAGTGCATCTGTACCTCCAGGCCTTGAGGAGCTGCTAGTTTCTCAGTTGAGGCGACCGGCTCCTGAGAAATCTTCTGATCAGAACACTTCAATTGCAGAACCGAAAAGCAATTCTGATGTTGGTCAGTTACGTGGACAAGATGCAGCACAGCCTGATACCTCTGTTGAAAACAGTGTGAATAATGGGAGCAGCATTGTACCTCCACCCTCTTCTGTAGCAGTGGCCAGCTCTGGCAATAATGAGATGAGAACAGTGACAAGTGATTCTCACTCCCAATCTGTTGAAATGCAGTTTGAACAGAATGATACTGCAGTCCGAGATGTTGAAGCAGTGAGCCAAGAAAGTAGTGGAAGTGGGGCAACTTTAGGGGAAAGTCTTCGCAGCCTAGATGTTGAAATTGGAAGTGCCGATGGTCATGATGATGGTGGAGAAAGGCAAGGTTCAGCAGATAGAATGCATTTGGATCCACAGGCAACTCGAGCAAGAAGAACAAATGTGTCTTTTGGGAATTCTACAGCTGTAAGTGGCAGAGATGCATCACTTCATAGTGTCACTGAAGTTTCAGAAAATTCTAGCAGGGAAGCTGATCAAGATGGTCCAGCAGGGGAGCAGCAAGTTGGTGGTGAAGCTGGTTCTGGATCTATTGATCCAGCATTCTTGGATGCACTTCCTGAGGAGTTGCGAGCTGAAGTTCTCTCTGCTCAACAGGGTCAAGTGGCACAACCTTCAAATGCTGAACAACAAAACACTGGTGATATTGATCCAGAGTTCCTTGCAGCCCTTCCTGCAGACATTCGGGCTGAAGTTTTAGCACAACAACAAGCTCAAAGGCTTCATCAATCTCATGAGCTGGAAGGTCAACCAGTTGAAATGGACACAGTTTCTATTATTGCAACATTTCCTTCAGATTTGCGTGAAGAGGTACATTCTTCATTGTGCTGTAGCCATATGAATGTGAAACATATAACTCTTTGACATCTACTTTTTACTTCCTTCGTCAGGTTCTCCTAACGTCATCTGATGCTATTCTTGCCAATCTCACTCCTGCTCTTGTAGCGGAGGCTAACATGTTACGCGAAAGATTTGCACATCGTTATCATAATCGCACGCTCTTTGGTATGTATCCTAGAAGTCGCAGAGGTGAGTCATCTCGTCGAAGTGAAGGTATTGGATATGGCCTGGATAGAGCTGGGACTACCTCACACAGGTCTATTACTGCTAAGCTGGTTGAAGCTGAGGGAACTCCTTTGGTCGAGACAGAATCTCTCCAAGCAATGATACGGGTGCTTCGCATTGTTCAGGTACCTATTTTCTAATTTTCATCCTCCTTTTTCTTCTGATCAAGTTGCTGATGGAATTGTTATTTTGCAGCCACTATATAAAGGTCCTCTGCAAAGGCTTCTCTTGAATTTGTGTGCTCATGGTGAAACTAGAATTTCTTTGGTAAAAATCCTGATGGACATGTTGATGCTTGATACAAGAAAGTCTGCTAATTACTTAAATGCTTCTGAGCCATCATATCGGCTTTATGCTTGTCAGAGCAATGTGATGTATTCTCGTCCACAATCTTTTGACGGTACATTGTAAAAGATGTTTTATTTTTTTTTTTTATTGACCTTTTTTTGATGCTACTTATTATTGTTGGACATGCTTCTAATAGTTATTGGTTGTGCTTCTGTCTATTCTAGCACTTGGAAAGTGGTCGGACTACCGCTAACATGAGAGATACCACTGTTACTGTTACTACTAATACGGGTTACTTTATCTGATTTTTAACATACATTTCGTCTTTAAGTGTGTTAAGATAGTATGAATCAGTTCTATTTTGAGATACTAACCTTTCAAGTGATTTTTGTCTTTAGTGATGTTTAGGTCTGAATCAAAAGTATATTTTGATTGCAATTCTCTTATAAGGACAATATTTCATATTTGATCTCTGTTTTCCAATGATTTTGATTTGGCGGAGTAGCAGTTTGTTAATGTATACTGCTCTCTTTACAGGGGTCCCACCTTTGGTATCTCGGCGTATCCTGGAGACTCTGACTTACTTGGCTCGAAACCATCCCTATGTGGCAAAAATTTTGTTGCAGTTTAGGCTCCCTCTCCCTGCACTACAACAGTCAGTGAATTCTGATCAATCACGTGGTAAGGCTGTAATGATAGTGGAAGAGTATGAAACTGATAGTAAGCAACATGAGGAAGGATATATATCCGTTGCCTTGCTTTTGCGCCTCTTGAACCAACCTCTTTATTCAAGGAGTGTAGCACATCTTGAGCAGGTGATGCTTTGGTTTCTAAGATATATTTCCTTTTGACAAGCTTCTGAAAATGTATTTCTTTGACACTCTATTATTGGTCTCTCTGCAGCTACTTAACTTATTGGAGGTAATCATCGACAGTGCTGAGTGCAAGCCAAGTTTATCAGATAAATCTGGGGCTGGTACTGAGCAAACATCTGCTCACCAAATTTCAACCTCTGATGTTAAGGTAAATATGGAAGTTGGCAGTGGTTCTGCTGGGGCTGCTGTTTCATCTTCCACGGCTGTTGATTCCTCCAAACCTACTGCTGGTGCAAATAATGAATGTAATGCTCAAACTGTGCTACTGAACCTGCCACAAGCAGAACTTCGACTTCTATGCTCATTCCTTGCACGGGAAGGGTAAGACTTCTGGTCTATACATTTTTTGTTCTGAGTATCTTATTTCTTATTTACTTGTCTTTTTATGTTTCTTGCCTGGAGTCTTATCATCATTGTTTACTTGGGTGAATTTGAATTGAGCTAGCAAATTTTTGCAATGAAAATATCTTAAGCCATTGTCTTTTATTCTTTTACATACTTGATTTAACCTGCTGTTTCCCCTCCAGTCTGTCTGATAATGCATATACTCTTGTGGCGGAGGTCATGAAGAAGCTGGTGGCAATTGCTTCAAAACAGTGCCATCTGTTTATCACTGAGCTAGCAGATGCTGTACAAAACCTGACAAAATCTGCTATGGATGAGCTGCGTCTATTTGGTGAAGAAGTGAAAGCACTTCTTAGGACAACGTCTTCTGATGGAGCTGCAATTTTAAGGGTCCTGCAGGCATTAAGCTCTCTTGTTGTCTTACTTGTTGAGAAAGAGAAGGACCAGCCGACTCTTCTAGAGAAGGAACATGGTGATGCTCTTTCTCTGTTATGTGACATCAATGCTGCTTTGGAGCCTTTGTGGCTGGAGCTGAGCACTTGTATAAGTAAAATAGAAAGCTACTCAGATACTGTACCAGATTTGCTACTTCCAAGGTCTTCCACATCAAAACTATCGGGTGTAACACCTCCACTCCCTGCGGGCTCTCAGAATATTTTGCCCTACATTGAATCCTTCTTTGTAATGTGTGAAAAGTTGCATCCTGCACAGCCAGGTTCAAGTCAAGTCTATGGTGCCGTGTCTGAAGTTGAAGAGGTGAGCACATCTGCTGCCCAGCATAAAGCCCCAGGCTCTGTTGAAAAACACATTGCCTTTGTGAAATTCTCTGAGAAACATAGAAGGCTCCTGAATGCTTTCATCCGCCAAAACCCTGGATTGCTAGAGAAGTCGTTCTCTCTCATGCTTAAAGTTCCCCGCTTTGTTGATTTTGACAATAAACGTTCTCACTTTAGATCAAAAATAAAACACCAGCATGATCATCATCAAAGTCCTTTGAGAATTTCTGTGAGAAGAGCGTACATCCTTGAAGACTCATATAACCAGCTACGTTTGAGATCAACCCAAGATTTGAAGGGAAGGTTGACTGTTAATTTTCAAGGAGAGGAAGGTATTGATGCGGGTGGACTTACAAGGGAATGGTATCAATTGTTGTCCAGGGTTATTTTTGACAAAGGAGCGCTACTTTTTACAACAGTTGGAAATGAATCGACTTTTCAACCCAACCCCAACTCTGTTTACCAAACAGAACATTTGTCATACTTCAAATTTGTTGGGAGAGTTGTGAGTACCTTTTCTTAGATGCTCTCATTTGAATAAGTTTACTTTTCTGTTATTGATTATTTATCTACCTATTGCAGGTGGGAAAAGCGCTTTTTGATGGACAACTCTTAGATGTTCATTTCACTCGATCTTTTTACAAGCATATTTTAGGAGTTAAAGTTACATACCATGACATTGAAGCTATTGATCCTGATTACTTTAAAAACCTTAAGTGGATGCTTGAGGTATGCTTTGTGACCCTATTTCTTTAGCTTTTGATTTCTGCCATGTTCAAAGTTCTCCAGTGGGTAGCATTGCTTATTCGGTTGCCCTTCTGGATTTTGCAGAATGATATAAGTGATGTTCTGGACCTTACTTTCAGTATTGATGCGGATGAGGAGAAGCTTATACTATATGAACGGACAGAAGTAATGATATCCCACTATGTGCTTGCATACCGATCTCTGTGTGTGTGTGTGTGTGTGTGTGTAAGTGTAATAAATCAATTTTGGTGAACCTAATGCAGGTAACTGACCATGAACTGATTCCTGGTGGACGTCACATTAAAGTTACTGAGGAGAATAAGCACCAATATGTTGATTTAGTTGCTGAGCACCGGTTGACAACTGCCATTCGTCCTCAAATTAATGCCTTCCTGGAGGGATTTGATGAATTAATTCCTAGGGAGTTGATATCTATTTTCAACGACAAGGAATTAGAATTATTGATCAGTGGGCTTCCAGATATTGATTGTGAGTTTCTTTTGGTTGGCCTTGCACGTATTATGTCATTTCGTGATTTCTTTTTAAGCCCCCAGCTATGAATGTTTAGCACTATATAAGTTGAGGTTTTTAACGGTTGGTCTTCAATCAATGTCTTTCAGTGGATGACATGAGAGCAAACACTGAATATTCGGGATACAGTGCTGCATCTCCTGTTATACAGTGGTTTTGGGAGGTAGTTCAAGGGTTCAGCAAGGAGGATAAGGCTCGCCTTTTGCAGTTTGTGACAGGAACCTCCAAGGTATTGCAGTTCTGTTGGATTTTTTCTTTTTGTTCCTTTGATGCATGACTGTTTTATTGTTCTCAAGATATTGTTAGTTACTGAATTTTTACATTGTTCAGCTCGAGGTTGAAGTATAATCTGTGAGCTCAAGCTATTTAAGGAATACAGTCAAAATTTCTTAAGGGTGCGATATAAATGAAAATTTATTTAATTAAATTCTTGGAGACAAAAATACCCTTGCTAAAATACTTCTTTTTTTTTTCTCACTTGCTCCCTCTCTCTCTCTCTCTCTCTCTCTCTCTCTCTCATCCCCTTTTGCTTTTTTATTTTTTCAACATTTGAAAAAATTTGGAACAAAATAGCACAAGGATATTTTTGTAAAAATGAAATATTTTATTGAATTTTACATCTAAATCGAACACAAAATTCATTTTATTTGAAATGAATTCTAGTTGTCTTTTATAATATACCAAATGTAGCAATTCATTTGCAAATGAAATGAATTTTAAGTTAGAATTGAACTAAGCACTATGTAAAGAAATTTGTCATCTTCATATTTTTTTTCCTTCACTTTTTGCTGGCAGTTATGTAGCTGTTTTAAAGCGCTACACTAACACGTTAACTTGTGTCTCTTCTGTATCTTAAGTTACAAGTAATGTGTAAATGTCTCAGGTACCTTTAGAAGGCTTCAGTGCACTTCAAGGGATCTCTGGTTCACAAAAATTCCAAATACACAAGGCATATGGGAGCCCTGATCACTTGCCTTCCGCTCATACTTGGTAATCTTATATTTCCGATTGTTTATTTGTTTACTGTCTTGATTATCATTATATTATATGATTGGCGTGAGGAATTATGTAGAATGGTAATGCTAAACTTAAAAACTGGCTTGATTCATCTTACAGTTTTAATCAGTTGGATTTACCGGAGTATCCTTCCAAGCTTCATCTGGAGGAGAGGTTGCTGCTTGCCATTCATGAAGCCAGTGAAGGGTTTGGTTTTGGTTAATTTTGGTGGGGGCAGCAGTGGAGGGATAGTCATGTAGATAATATGTTACATAACAATCCATCATGCTGTGAGATGCCGAGTTGTCTATATATTGTACAGTCCAATATTGAATTATGATGAGAAATGCTTCTGGCAGTTTTTAAATTTGCCAATCTTCGCCAGTTTATTCCTTGCCTATTTTTCCAATTCTTTTTCCAGTATTCCAATGTTGTCCCTCTTTTTCTGGTGAAGCATCTCTCCTCTCTCCGTGGCCCACTTGGGACATATCATGGAATTCGTAATGAATAGTTCAAAGTAAATAAAATAGCAAACGTAAAGAATCATAATTAAATTAGTATAATAAATTTTAATAGTAATATAATTATTATGATAAAAAATTTTTAATTTTTAGTTAATTTTTTTTCTTTTTAATTCTTTTAATTTTCTATTATATAGAAAATTAAATGTTCATCATTAGAATATTAAATAGTATTAATATAAACAAATTTAAATATTGTTAATTTTTTAAATATTTTAGGAATTCAACAATAAGAATTGTAGATTATATAAGTTATGTCAAAAACAAGTGAAAATCATCAATTTTAAAATTGAAAAATCCCGCGGTACAGAATAATCACATATAAGAAAAGGTTATATGAGAAACTAAAAAGAACATGAAATAATAATATTTACATTTGTTTTCAAGTATCAAAGACAAGGGAAAGAAAATGTATACCCTTATCATCATTCATTTGTAATATCACATAAATATATGCATTGCATATATTAAGAGTAGATAACAGAGAAAAAAAAAAAAAAAAAGGAGAGGGATAGAGCAAAACAAAGAAAGTGTAAAAAGAAAGAAAGAAAAAAGAGGAAGAAGAAGGAGAAAAAAGAAAAAAAAAAAAAAAGAGGAAAAAAGAATTAGCTAGAAAGAAATTTTCAAAGTTTTTTAGTTTTGCCAAAAGGTAAGTGATTTCATTTTTGTTCCCTTATGAAATTTCTCCTTATGATATATAAAAATTCGTAATCAGTAAGATTTATAAATTAATTTATAGTTAGAATTCATGTATGAGAAGTTATTAAAAGTGAAGGAGGAATAAGTATTGAATTCATTTTAATTCTGTTTTAGGGACAAAATTTTATATCTACAATTTTATAATAGTAGAAAAGCAATTATGTGAAGTTCACAACATGAAAGTTGTAGTTATGTTTCACTTAAATTTATGTAAAATAGTTTTACTGAATATATTAAGCGTAAAGAGATATTGTTTTTTTGTTGTGATTGATTTTAAACTTGTTGAAACTTGCTCAATTTGAGATTGTTCATTTATTTTGATGAATTTATAGGCTAAATTAGACAAACTATAAAATATGAAAATGTTCCTTTATATGTTGTATAACTGTTGATAAATCAGTTTTGCAATTAGATATATACGTTTGGAGATATAGTTAAGATTGTAAGACCTCATGAGATTGTGCTTGCATAGAAATATGGTAGAGTAGAACCTATATTGATTTGAAATTTGACTATGTTATAGTCTTATGTGTCTAGTTTAACTTAAAAAAAATCAAGTCATTTGGATAAATATAATCAAAGTTATTTTAGTGAGATTGTAACTAGGTTAGACTATTATACAAGAATAATAACATAAACATTAAACAAACTTGTATGAAACATGACCATAGTTATATATCAAGTATGCAAACTCATTTTAACACATGCGCGCACACACACACACACACACACACACACATATATATATATATACACACACACACTACATATTAGGACCTTTACACATTGAACAAGTTGGAGAGAAAACTTCAAACCTATCATAAAAATTGGTTACACACACACACACACACACA
>CATIWR010699518.1:0-16713 GCA_949677035.1 Omphalea diandra | reverse complement strand
TATATATATATATAGTTCGGACATTGATTCTACAATTCGATCTAATTCTCAGTTTGGATATCATAAAATCTCCGGAAACATCTCGTTTACTTATTCCCAATTTGGTTCGGTTTAAAGATTTTTTTAAAAAATCAGATATTTTAGTTCCGGTATCAAATTAGTCCAATTTTTCAATCCAATTTGAAAATTTTTGTTCTCCATGCTCACTCCTAATTGTTATAATTTTTTTAAAAAAACTGAATTCTATGAAAGAAAACAAATATAAACAAAATAGAAAATTAAATAAAATTAAATCAATATTTTAAAAATCAAACCTATCAATTGATTTAATAAAAAAATTAGATCACTTATTGGTTCAATTTATTTGAACTAATTTCTAATTTAATTATTATAAATATATTCATGTATTTCTAAATTTTTTTAATTTTTTTAATTATTTTAATAATTTTTAAATTTTATTTATTATTAAATTAATTGAACTGAATCAGTCAAATTAACTAGACTAATCAAATAAAAATTCATTAATTAACTAATTCACCGACTAATCTATTTTTAAAAATATCTACTTAAATCATATATATTCTAGATACATTAGAGAGCGTTTATCAACTTACAATGTTTTTATTAAAAAGTAAGAAATCTTTTAAAAAAATATAATTGAATGTGGAAAGTTAATTTTTTTTCCCACCTTCATATGAAAGTTAGTGTTTGTATCTTTAATATGAATCTTATATTTATTATTATTTATCATTATATCATTGCTAAACTAAATAGATTCGTAATAAACAAAAAAAATGTGTCTTAAATCATTTGAACTAAGGAGTTGTTCAATAACACAATTCAACACTTAAAATTAAAATTTTAAGTACTTATTTTTTAACTTATTTGATAATTTTATTTATTAATTACTGCAAAAATTCAATTCAGTTAAAAATTTTTTAAAATAATAAGTTAAAATTTGTAACTAAAAATAATCACTTAACAACTTAGCTAATAGATATTAAATTTTTTGTTAATATGAAATATACCATTAATAACTCAATAGACTCTTTTAAAAATAAAATTTATTTAATATCTATTCAATAATTATAATTATCAAATAAATTAAATAGATTTAGCTATTAATTTTTAATTTATACCAAATAATTATATAATTAAAAACTTTCAACACTTATATCATTCAGTACTTAAATTCAATTTTTAAATTTATACACTTAATTTTCAATTTTACCAAACATCACCTAAGATTATATTTTCTTTTACCTTTTTATGCTTCGAACAATTACAGTTTTAGAATTAACCACAATTTTTCTTTGTGAATGGAGAATTAGCCACAATGGTAAGAGAGTTTACAACTCTCTTTATTGAATATGGTACCAATCATTAAATCAACATTTAAAAATATTTAGAAAAATATTGTATAATTTTATATTTTTAAAGTCTGTAAAATTTTTTAAAAATAATTTAGGATCCGAAAATAGATTATCATAGATGAGGATTAAATTAGAATTGAGAGATTTTTGTTTGTTTTGCCAAAAATATTTTTTACATTTTCCTTTATTTGATGCATCTAAGAAAATTGATTAAAGAAAAATATTTTCCCTATCAAAAGAAAAATTAAGTTATTTTTTAGGAAAATACTTTCCATTTTTTAGGAAATTATTTTTTAGATTTTGACAAACTCATTTAAATGAAAAACAATCTATATAAATACATTTATTTATTATCGTTGATCATCCTTGACTACTGATATTTATTAGTGATAGTCACCAATGATAGGTAAATCAATTAAAAAATATTTTTAATGTATTTTTATATTAAATAATAAATAATTTAAATAAAAAATATTTATGTTCTCAATTTTGTTATAATCTTATAAATTGAATGAAAATTAATTATTTTGTAGTGTATTCCAACACTAAAAAATATGTTACTCAGAAAATATTTTTCTCAAAAAATATTTTATTTATACAAATTATTTTTCGTGAAATAAATTGAGTTAAAAGTGAGAATATGGGAAGAGACAAGTCAACAAGTTAGTTCGTAGTCATGGTGAGTGTTGGCAATTGAAGATTAATAGATAGAGATGTTCAAATAGTCCGTTCGATTTATCCAAATAAATGAAATTTTATATTTTTAAATTGACTTAATTAAACAAATCGAATTTTATATATATATACAAACTAAATTAAATCAAATTTATAAAATTTTAGTTTAGTTTAATTCGATTTAATTAAATTATATTATTTTAAATCTAGTTCGATTAAAATTGATTTGATTTATTAATTATTTTGATTTATTCAATTTTTTATATAAAAAATTGAACTAAAAGCTAAAAACTTTTTTTTCAAATAAAAACCGAAGTGAATTGAATTTTATATTTACACAAACTGAATCAATACCCGTAATTACACCAAATTACAGCTGAGTTTGATTTGGACATTTTTTGTGGTTTTTTTTTTAACCAATGACATTTTTTGTAGTTTGTTTTTGGCAGCCGGAGAGAGAAAAGATAAGCAACGTGTATGTATGCTTGACCTTTGATGTGATATCGTTTATGAGTATTGAAAAAGATTTTTTTTTAAAGGGATTTTTTATCTATGTTTATGATTATGGAAATTAGACAAAGATGGTGATGATGATGATCTCAGTTTTTATTTGATTATTTAATTGCTTTTTTATTTTCATAAATTAATAAAATTGTATTTCAATATATAATTTTAAATATATATTTTTAATATTTATAAATTTTAACTAAAGTTGATGTCATGTCATTATTAAAACTAATTTTTAATCTCTCTCTCTCTCTCTCTCTATATATATATATATATATATATGAATGATTAAAATTTAGATTCAATTGAACATTGCAAAAATTTAAAAACTTAAAATGAGTGATTTTTTAATTTTTAATAATGTTAATGATATAGGCTTAAAAGTGTTAATAGATCATAGTCACAAATCATATTAATATTTTTTTCCTAAATATTTGTAATATACATTGATTAAATCTAGGATAAGACCTTTAATGCATATGGATTGATAAATGCACAATCTACATAAAAGATATATGCTTTGTCAAACTTGACATTTGCAGGCAAAATAATGAATGTTATGTTTAAGTTTTCTAACCCTAAATATGTTCCATATGTCATTCAGATCTAATTTGATTTGATCTTCTTTTTTTGTATGATGAGTGTTTTATTTTTATAACGAGAGTCATCAAATGAAGAAGATTGTTTATAATTGTGTAGTCTATGGATCTTTCAATTTTTAATAAAAATTTTATCTAAATATTAATATTTTAAAATCGAATTAGATTGACTAGTGATCGAATAAAATTAAAAATCATTTAATCAATTAATTTATCAAGAGGTCAAAATCAAAATTATTGAAAAATAGATCAAAATCAATAAATTGGACCAAATTAATTCAAATAAAAAATTATATCATTTCATGAAATATTAAATTTTTTTAAAATTACACTTTTTATTCAAAAATTTCCATATTAAAAATATTTTTATTATTTTATTATTTCAAAATAGTTTTAAAAATAAGACAATATTAAACTAAATAAATTGAATTGATTAAATCATTTGAAGTAAAAATCAATCACTCAACCAATTTAGTAACCAGTTTAATTTTAAAACACTATACTCAATATAAAATATTATCTCACAATCATATGCTATAAATGTCTAACAGAAATATTTAGGGGTATTTCATTGTCAAAATTTAATATTTTTATTTTGAATTACTTTACTGAGAAATTAAATTTTTAGGTAAGTAATTTTAGAAATATGAAATTCTTATATTTAGTTGGATATAAAATTTTCTTAAAAATTCAAAATTAATATGTTTGGCTTGTACATAGGATAAGTCAAAAAAATTAACAGAGATTAATATCATACCTCTAATATAATTACATAGTTATTTAGTTAATTTATACAAAAAAGGTATTATGCAATACATTTTTATCATAGACTGTATAAAATTTATCAAAACAATCAAATCAATATGAAATGTAAATATTATTTAAATGTACTAGATAATTATAAATTTATCATGGTGATCAATCCATTATAAAATACAAATATTATTCAACAGTACTAAATAATAATTTTGTTATCTTAAAAAAACTTAATAACTATAATATACTAATGATTCAAATTATACAAACTATTATAATGAAATTCAAGAAAAATCTATAAATGATCTAATTACTCTATAGATTAATAAAAAACTGTAGCTTTTTGTAATTCAATATTTATTTTAGCTAAAATAAAATGATGACCTATATTTTTTTATTTTGTTTAGGATTATGTTAAATAAATATACCCTCTGTTCTAAAAAAATTATCCACTATTCCTTTTTAAAATGTTTTAAAATACATGCTCAGTTTGATTAAATAAACAAATATTTATAATCAATGTTTCAATTTACTCTCATTAGTTATTAAATTAGGTAAAATATATTTATTTTTTCGTTAAATATAATTAAGGGTATAGATAAAAAAATATATTATAAATTATGAGCTGATAAGATATTAAATATATTTTTTTAAACAATGTAAACAACAAAAGGTGACAATCTTTTTGAAATAGAGAAAGTATATAAGTTTTAGTTTAGTTAATAAAAAAATATATAAGATTATATATATTTATTTATTATACTAACTAAAGATATATTTCTCTGTATATATTGATATGATTTTTAATAATTATTATAAATTAATTTTTTCAACTCTTGATATAGAAAAGTACTTTCTCGTATGGATGAAAAAATAAATGTAGAGTTTATAGATTCAGAAATATAGTTTTCTTGAAAATATAGAATTTTCGTACAAATAAAATATTAGAAATAAATATTTTTGAAAATTTTTTTCTCTTAAAAATCTGGCAAACAAAACGCTCCGTTAAAGAGAAGTTCAGAAATTCTCACCATGGATGGCCAACTAAGCCCAAAACGACCCGGAAAAATTTGTTCAAATTCTACAGCCTGTTTTCCCTTCTGATGCTCGGCTAGGTTTGTTTGGGCCAGTCCGGCCCATTTGTAGCTCAATACTGGACCATTTATAACTCTTCACCCTGCTTAATATAAAGCAGCCACCAAGCATTGTCTGGTCCACAAAAATCCATTCCGTTTTCACCCAATTAAATTATTCCATTCCATCATTTACCTTAAGTTTCTTACATGTGAATGTATATAACCTAATTAACCAAAATAAATAAATAACATTATTTTTCAGAAACTACTTGGAGAAAATTTTATCATGTGTCAAAATAATTATTCGACAAATAAATAAATAGAAATTTTATAACTGTGACGTATTAAATTACTTAATTGAAAAAGGTAAGAATTATTTATGATAATTAAAAAATATTTAAAAAATCTAAAATATAGAATAATAAGAAAATGGGATACAAAAAAGGAAAAATTAAAAAAAAAACAGAGAAATTAAAAACAGTAGGAAGTAAAATAGTGCATTACACTCTCATTCCAACTGAAATAAATAGATAAAGGTTATGGTTAAATCTTTTATTTTTGGAGGAGAAATAATTAAATATTTTTAAAATTATTGCGAAAATTGAATTATTCATACCTTTATTATGAATAGGTTTCTTTTATTAAATTATTATTTTAATTTTTTTGTTATTATGTTATTACTCTAACATTAATTCTAATAAAATTTCACTAGAACAAACCCCTAATTTGAATTTTTCAATAAAATAAATTGTAAACTATAATAAGTACTCATCTGTGAATTTAAAAATATTATATATTCTATTTATTTAGAAAATGGATATTTACTAAAAATAGTTAGGATATTCAACTATAATTATGAGATATCACTGTGAAATTATGAAATTATGGATAATATGAATATCAAATTACAAATCATGCAATATTGATTAAATATAATTTATAATTTAGTTCAAAATTAAAAGAAAAATACATAATAATCATAAATAAAATAAATTAAAAAAATTATTTTATCAAATGTGTTTAAGGTTATCACATCAGAAGAAGTGCTCAAAGATCTCAATAAAAAATAATTCACTTAAAATATTATCTAATTAATAATTTTTTGTAGGAGATTGTAAGATTGAATTTTGCATTTTTATACAGATAATATTCTATATTTTAAATGTGCTTCAAATAAATTATTCCAGCATAAAAATCAAATGAATTGAATAGTGTGAATATAAAAGGAGGAAACTATTGTTTATTGTAGAGCACATTTTAATATTAAGATGATAAAATTATTGGCAATAACCATCAAATCAAACATAATGATTAGCAAGTGAAACCACCACAAAATGTGTTGAAGCATAAAGATAATTAAGTGCCAGAGTTTTGCAACATTTATGAAGTTACATGCCTATTTTTGTCCCATGGCAAAAAGGTTCCATACTCCCCTGAAATTTAGTCACTGATGATGGGTTTTATGTCCTTATAAAGAACATATGGTCTTGAAATCATTTACATATTGCCAAACACCAAAGTTGCAGAAGCTTATATTACCCAATCTTATGAGCCTATGAAGCACAAAACTCAAAGCATCCATCCTGGGATAAACCCACTCACTTGCTGGGGATGAGTTGTGGCAGTCATCTGGTCCGAACCTACAGGGTTGTACCTGTATCACAAAGGAACAATAGCATTTTAACGCTAAATGCTTAATATGATATACTCAAACAATTGTATTAAACTTTTATTTGATTATAACAAAAGGAATTGGAGGTGTTACCCTATTTGCAATGTGGGATTGCATTCTAAAGGCTGGTATAAGTCCTGGGATTGAGGATGCTGCTGCCCATATGCAATACTTTGCTCACCACCTTCCCACGATGATCTAAGGTTATTTCTTGCACTGATCTCATCCAGCTGCCAAACAAACATGAATTTTTCAATCATAGAGAGTGAATATGACAAGTTTAATGATCACATCGTACTACAACATAAATGTAGACTAGCAATTAGCAAAGCATGCAGAAAACAGACTGCTGCTGGATCCTTATAAGTCACCAAAGAACGAGCCTAACTTCTTACCTTTATTGTCAAAGCTCTGTTAGCTTCCAGCAACAATTGTTCCTGTACTCAGAACAATAATCAATTACCATTGTAAGTAATGTAAAAAGTGAATCATGCTCATTATACCTTGACTTACAGATACCTTATTTTGAAGATCAGAAAGCTGGTCAAGCATATATTGAGTCTGCAAAGCATTTAGGCAAACAATGTCAAACAACATGTGAAAGAGATTAGTCAAACAATGTAGAACAACTGAAAAAAAAAAAAAAAAAAAAAAAGAAGTTTACACAAGCATAGTCTCTTTTGCATTAATCTTCTGTTACTTACATGCATCCCCTGATTTCAACATCACAGAATGTTAATGCAAATACCATTGATACATAAAGGATCATCTGTCCACTATGATGTAATGCTGGCAAGTAAAGTTTAGCTGTTCTAGTGATTACTAATGCAAACATGAAAATACCATAGATTCAATTACCTTAGTGGACCGAACTTGTTTCAGTGATGACTCTAACTGACGCTCAAGCTGTTCAAGCTCCTTTGTGTTCAGAGGGCCTAAGTCCTCCCCAAGAAGGTTCCTGCAGCACCAACAAAAAAAAGGTTGTTCCATAAATAAAAATTTCATGGACTTGATGATGAAGATGCAAGCATCTCAATCAGGCTCAACTGTTTCATAGCAGAATTAAACGAAAGATGCTGCTGTTGAGGTTTCTCACCTCTGAGTTCGTTGTAGGGACTCAAATCTGCCTTTCAATTTCACGTACTCGCGGTAGCTGCTCTGCTCATGAAAAAAACCACACTCTTAAAATGAACGGAAAAGCTTGAGAAAACAAACAATTCTATGGCATGTTTCAAACCAGATTGTAAAACACTACCAATTTGTAGCCTTTATTTCTTTTATGCCAACAGCAAACTAATTCCATATTCAATCATACGCATGGAGGCATAACTTATAGCGATTAAGATACCTCAAGCTCTTTGGCAGGTTTATTTACTTCCACTGCACCATAGCTGCACTTCTGATACCTGTCCAGAGTCTTGAGCAAGCTACAACAAAAACAAGAATAGGGGAAAACCAAGTTTTATCAGGATACTAAAGTTGATCAGTTGAATATATTAAAAGTAGAAAAAAAAAAAAAGAAATTTAGCATGGGAGTTATTAAAATCATAGTCACTTAGAAAGCAGCTTGTTTCATCATCTCAAAGCAACATATATCCCCTCGTATGTAAATATCAAATAGGAAACCATTACAGCATGTGTTTTGGTTATGGAAAGTGACACAATATCTACTGCTCAATGCTCTGTTATCATTACGAGTTAAAGACATTTTAAAACTCACATTATGTAAAGCCTGTGATATCACATGATGGTAATACCTATAAACAAATTTACTAATTATAATATTATGTCGTGTCGAACAGGTAAAATAAATAAATAAATAAATAAATAAATAAATAAATATATATATATATATATATATATAAACAAATTTAAAATTTGAAACTAATTCTTAATAATAATAATAATAATAATAATAATAATAATAATATTATTATTATTATTATTATTATTATTATTATTATTATTATTATTATTATTAATTGTGAGAAACATTAAATCTCTGAGTTGGTTGGCTAATAAAGATTAAATGCGATAGAAAAATAGACGAAGACTACACATATGAGTAGCCTAGCTGTCCATAACATGAGATAAATGCCATGATCAATTGCATGAACCTTCAAATTAACTATGTATCGTTTAGCTTTCCATCTGGCCAACAAATGATTAATTAGAAAAGGAAAAGGGCATCAACTCCTTGATTAGCTATGCAGAGACAGACACAATGCTCTATTGGAATTGGCAAAAGAATTGGAAAAGAGATGATGGAGATTATGGTCTTGCCATTTGTTTTATTGAGGGAAATGGGAAGAAAAGAAAAAGAAAGGAAAGTAAATTAGTTTTTTCTTATTTTTTTCAGAGTTAAATAAATAAGAGAAGAGAGGAGAAAGGAAAAGATAAAATGGGAAGTAACCCCATTTTATAACAAGCCAAGAGAAATTCAGTTTCTTTTCCTTTTTCTTGCACCCTTAATCACTCCCAAACAATGCACACATCCTATTTGTTTTATCTACCTCAAATAATAAGTATAATCTATTTTTAAATATATTGTCATACCCAGTAATAGAGCATATTAGTAGTTTAAAAAATATAACGATTTTTGCATGCACATGTTTATGATAAATAAGTTGTTTAGCTATAAATATGAAGATCACAGTTGTTCTAATTTGCATTTAAAATTTTAATAAAAAAAACTAAATCTAATTATAAAATAAGAGGAGTATTAAATACCTCTTCTGTATTACCTTTTCTTTACTTTCTCTTTATTATAATGATACGTGACATGATTTAAAATATAAATTTTTATTGCACTTTTCAGGATGACATGATTTAAAATATAAATTTCTTTTGTAATTAAAAAATATAACAATAATGTCAATCACGTGTCATTATAATAAAAAGAAAGTAGTATAGAGAATGTATCTAACGCTTCTCCTAAAACAAAGAAAGTATGTATGAGAAAAAGAAGAAAAAAATCTTGAACTAGTAACTTTTAGGTGTATCAACAGTTAACAACTCATCTCTTATTAAATGGGTTGACAGTTAACACAACTATTAAGGGTCAAACAATTACTAATTGATCTTTAACAGATAACTCAAACACTTTTTTTTTTAATTGATGACTTAGTAAACCATGAGTTGTATAATAGGAAATAAACTCATCATAACATAACATTTTTCAATTATCTGTAAATAAGAGGACAAACTTGTGAGCTGGGAACTTTAATTCAAAGGCTGGCCTTGCATCGCCATTATAGTTTTATGTTGTTGATGGACAACTTCTTCACAGTCCAGTACTCATAATTCTTGGCAGCTGCCTAGCATCCCTTTTTATATCCTTATATAAGGATATGATATGAAATTGGCCACTTCTACAATACGATGTAAATCTAGGGTTTTGTGACAAGAAAACTTCTTGGAAGTTGGAGCTCATATGCTTATGGATAAGCGCAGACAACTGCACTTAGTGTTACATTTAAGTATATGTTTAGGTGTTGTAGATGCTACAATGATTAAAAATAAAATTTATTCAAATGTATATAAAAGTGAATAAATTTTATATTTGAAATAAAAGAAATTTTGTTCTAAACACAGAGAATTAGTTAAAATGATGTATATAAATAAAGAAATTTTATATTTAAAATAAAGAAATTTTATATCTAAATTATAAGTCAAATATAATTTAATATGATTAATTATTACTATTAGGACTGTGTTTAGCCTATTGTAATTTTTTAAAAAAGTAAGAGATATAGAATTTTATGAAAAAGATATAGAACTGAATATAAAAATAAACAAATTTTGTATCCAATATTTAAAAAAAGAAAGACCAAAGGTGTCTTAAGAGTGGCAGTATTGTAACTGTCGCGCGTTGTAAAACTATCAACACCCTTTATGTATATATCAATAATGTTGTAGATAGATGATAAAATCGTAAAAATAATAACACATAAATTGGTATATTTAGAAATGAAGGAGTGAACCAAAAAAAAAAAAAAAAAAAGAGACGCCATTAGGCCTTTACTCTAAAGTCAAGTTTTTAGATTTTGTGGAAGGGATTTGAGTTCGAGTTCTTCCTCAAGTACTGAAATGAGTTATTCTCTACGTGTTTTTTAAATTGTAGATTTTTTGACAGAGTCATGGGTTCACTCCTACCAATTACTGACCTTCTTTCCTTAATAACATGCTTATTGTACGAAAAAAAAAACTGAAAAAAGATGAAATATTGGTAATATGACAACACCATTTATAAAACTATAGCCACCTATAACATCTACTCGTGGCAAAAAGAACCTTCACCCACCCTTCTTATCTCTCTATCCCCCCCCCCCCCCCCCTACGACCTTAGTAAAAGAAAACTTATATAACAAGGGAGTATACGAAAAGGAACAAAAATCTGCAACTATGTAATCTAATGGGACTGATTCAGAGTTCCAGACATCATTTTAGGAAGATTTTTCTGGTGAAAGTTGGCTAGTTTTGAAGTCTTAGTTACAGGAGAGTGCATTGGCACTTTGCAAAATAATACCATGGTGGCAAAACATGTCTCTGCGGTTGAAGGAGGGAACTAAAGTGTGAAAATGAAGGTGGGTGGGAGAATGATTTATGAGAAAGAAGGAAGGAGAAGGACCCATGTATAAGTAGGGTTTTACATTTTCCGGAGTCCTCTCATGCAAGCCAATAGACTTGTAGAGTGGAGCACTAAAGAAACTTAATATATAAGAATGAAGCACTAAAGATCATCAGTTTTCATTGAAGAATATACTAGAAATATTTACTCAAAAAATACTTAAAATATGTACTTAAAAAATAAGAATTTAGTAATAAACTTTAATATATAATAGAACGAACAAAGATAAAATGGATCATATTAACACAATAGTTATTTCTATCCCTTAGTTTGATATCCGTATATCCTACCATGGCACACGCAACTCAATTGGTTTGATGAAACGCTGGCACTGGGAGTATATATTATAGCAATTACTTTATGCATAAGAAGTATTTTTGTTTTGTTAGTTTGTTTAATCATGGCTCATATTGAAAATAAAATATATATAGATAATACTGGATACTCAAAAATAGAATGATTTTCATAACAAGCTAGTTTACTGTCTCATTAAATTAAAATGTTCAACCAAACTATTTATCATTCATAAGATAGTAAAAGGAAAGTGATGATATAAAAATAAAAATAATAATCTTTTATTGCAGCCTCATTTATTGGAATTATACAAAATGAGAGAGGCTATATAAATTTATTTTTTTAATTAATTAGGTATTCATTGGGTGTAATCTTGCAAATCTCATAACTGTGGACATGAAAGGCTTATCAAAGCTATTATTAAAATTTTCTAGTACACTCTGCTTGATTGAAAGAAGTGTTTATGCGGATTTCAGCAACAAGGGAGAAACATTATATACCAGCAGATAACAGAAGAATATGACCATATTTCAGGCTTTTATACAGTCTGCATCCCCATCAAATCTCCCTTACTCTCCTCCAACACAAAAATCCAAACTGACACATGGATTATAACATGTTCTCAAGATAATTTGCTCAACTTTTTCACTGGGTTATAACCAACACTTTTTCAGAGAGAAACTTGAAACCAAACTTTTCTTTCTTTCCTTCTTTGAAAAAGGAGGGGAAAAAAATATAGAAGAGACACAGAGGAAATGAACAAGTGATGAAATATTTGATCGAAGAAGTTTGGTTATGTCTTGCTGTCTTTAAATAATAGGAATTCTGATGTGATTAGTACTGAATTTAACCTAAATAATAACTGATCATCTGAGTATGAGAATACTCATTCAAGGAAAGACCAGCTAATTAAATATCTCCAGGTGAACAAACAAAAAGGCTTCAAATTTGCTTCAGATCTCGAGGACCAATAATCAGATGCAGCAGATCAAGCAAAAACCTAACTATTAAACTTCAAAAGAACACAACAAAAGCAAACAGAATGAGCTTATGAAAGGTTACTAATTCAATCACTTACAACAAATTTGAAAATTTATTATGTGACACAGAAAGAGATGAAGAAGCTAACTTTTTAGGATATAATTAATTATAATTGACGTCTAAAATTCAATGAACAAAAAATCAAGAAAACAAGAAGAAGCAAAACAGATCCCCACGTATAATATATATATTTTATCAAGAAAAATTAATAGAGGAAAAAAGGGGGGTCATACTTAGAGATGCTACTGAACTCATAAAGCTTGCCACGGTTGGAAAAGATGATGAGAGCAACCTCAGCATCACAAAGCACAGATAGCTCATAAGCTTTCTTCAACAACCCATTTCTCCTCTTAGCAAATGTCACCTGCCTGTTTATCTTGTTCTCTATCCTCTTCAGCTCCACTCTCCCTCTCCCCATATCTACCACTGGTTATAAATCCTCAAAAATTAGAGTACCCTTCTTCCCTCCTTTATTTCTATATAAGTTTATTTCTATAATATATGTAAAGATTAAAACTTTTCACCTCCTCTTCTGCTTCTCTTCCTCTCCTTCTTCTTTTGGAAACAAGATGATCTATCTTTTATGTTCCACCGCTCAAAATGTTAACCCAAAATGTGAAAAACAAGAGAAAGTTGGAAACTTTGAAGAAACCCTAGTGAGAGAGAGAAGTCTGGGTATATGTTTAACCTCAGGTTTCAAGCAAACATAAGTAGAGGATTGATTCGCAGCTTGGCTTAGATTTAGATTTAGCTTTAGCTTTAGCTTAGGGTTAGCTGTTTCTTTCTAGTTCCATATAACCCTTCTCCTTTGTGTTACTACAACAACAGTTCATGGTCTCCCACGCGCCAGTTGTGATCGTGCTAAGCATGCGCCCTGCATTACCTTACGTGTCTGGTTGAGGCGAAGCGAGTGCTGAAGTGAGCGTGGTGATGAGTTTCATAATGGATGAAATTTTGAGCTCGCGTTCGTAGTCGTCTTTAGAAGTATCAGAACGTCGTCACCAACCTTAAAATGGGTCAACACGTGTCGGTTTTCCATTGGCTTTATGTCACCATCGAGTTAATTTTTCTTCCTTTTCTGACTGCCTTGGACAATTTCTTTTAAACAAACATATAAATGAAATTTTTTTTTTTCGTTAAATTGGCCCCCAACAAGATTCCTTAATTATTTATACCCACAGATGTCTATATCAACTTCAGAGAATTTCTTTTTTATCATTTACAGCCTAAAATAAATTTTTATTTTGCATTAAAAATTAGTTACTCTGTGTAATAATTTTACAAATAAAAACACCTAAAGTTTTTGTTTAAGTAAGTAACAGTTCATGGTAAACATTATTTGTTTAGTATTTTTTTAAAAAAAAGAATCATTTAATATGAATTAATTAAGTTTCGAACTCACTGCGTCACAGTTTCATAAATAATTTTTTTTTTTTTTAATCATTAAAGAAGCCATTCTTCTAAAAGGAAATCCAATTGAAGAGATGAAAGTAGATTAATTGCAAGAACTTTGAATCTTTTGTTTACGATAAGTCTGAAGGTTAATTAGAAATATTGACAAGTTTTTGACTCTGTGTCTGTCGACAATCTTTAATGGGATAAAAGCTTAAGACATGTTATCCCCAATAACTTGCATCCTAAAAAAACAATGTATGTACTCAAATGAATTATCTTTACACCTTAATCAGAATTTTACCATTCACAAAGTTGAAACATCAAAACAAAAATTTAAAGGCCAATGTTGGTTCTATCCTTAAATGATATCAAACATATCACAGCTTGAAGTGGACCCTCATGATATAGTAAGTTAATCAATTTTTCTTCTTTTAACTCCAACTCATCTTATAATTTCACTAATATTTGATGGATGAGAAGAATTAAATTCAAAATTTCATATCTTATAAAACTAGAAGAATCAACCACGCGTAGCCTGATTAGTTAATATGATTAATCTTTGACAAGAAATCTTCATAATTGTCCTTTAAGTGCTTTGAGTGAGAATTCACATGTGAAAAGCACAAAAACTAAGACACAGAGGATGAGTAATATTCTATATGTGTGGTTGTCTTAAGTCTCCCTCTAAAGTCTAAACCTTTACAATGGCCATTGTTGTCTAAGTACATATGGCATATGCATAAGTGAACTTGTTCTTATCAGACATGCACATTTTTTTTCAGTTTTCAGAATATATCCTTTGGAGATTAGTTGAAAACTTGAAATTCAATCCCTAATATATTAATTTGAAATAATAAGTCCAAAAAGAAAATGGGAGTTGGAATTTATTCATTATTCAATCTTGAAAAGAAGGGTAATTTTTTTGTAAAATACCTTTCTTACAATTCTAGACCGTTCTTTTCAGTCAGAATTGATTATTTGGAATTATCCTTCTCCAGAATTTTCAACATTATGAATTAAGAAAAACCGTACAAAAAAAAAAGTATTGCTTTCCTTTAGAAAAGAATTTAATTATGAATCAATTTTTGTGTATCATATAGATTAACTTAAATTCCTCCTTGACTTGAGCAAATGTCAACAATCGACAACAAGATTTTATGAGAAATTCTCTTTGCCTTCCTTTTCAGCTCTTTTATTTTATTACAATTACTTATAATAAATGGGAAACAAGATAAAATTAAGAAGAAAGAATACCACGAAGTAGTAGGTTTTCAATTGTCAACGCAAGAATGTAGCAATCAAAGAACAGAAGACATTAGATATGATCCTGATAGAAAGTAACATTAATTATCAGATTAACAAGACAACTCATAAAGGAATAGTCATAGTTCCATCGGTTCCATTCCTTGGTGCGATGAGATTGCTATAGTATAGTATAATACAATACATGTGCCACGTGCCTAGAATTATTTGGATAATCTACATTACCCACTTAATCTGTGATTATGAGCTCTTATGTTTATTTCCTTAAGCCACTTGGCGTTTAAGTGGTGTGGAAATCTTTACGTAATACTTACATTTGACCAGTAATCTAAATGCAAAAAAAAAGCTTAGTAGTGCAAGCAACATTAATTGATTAATTTTCATCACTAATATTCAGTGATTAATAAGAGGATTTTCTTCACAGGGATCCTAGCTGGAGAGAGTTGTCTTTCACCAAGCATTCTATACTAAAATGGGTATTGTTGCCAAAAATAGATAAGTAGTAGTTAAGCGGCTTTAACAGCAAAATCAAGCTGCCAACAATAGGTTAGTCCTATTTTATTAAACATCTTAAATTTCAGTCTCATTTAATTTTCATCTCATCATTTTAACAACTAATTGTATTCCCGTGCTTCAAACTGAATATTTTTATAATATAATAGTATATATATAGAATTAATAAAAATATAAAAAAAATTTTAAGAGTTACTATTCTAATTTTCTAAATTAATTTTAACTTGTATATTTATTGAAATTAAGTTTTTTTAAGGTATAACTTCACATTAAGTGTAACATAAATTTTGTTTATTTAAGATAAAACTTTTTTTTTTTATTAACATGATATATACACATACACACACACGCGCGCACACACACATTTAAATAAATCAATAAATAATGAGAAATTAATATTAATTTGCTTGTGGATTAAAGATATTCAAAATTTAGAGAATTAAAATTAAAATATTGATTCATAAATTTATCCAACTTTCTTATTTGGTATAAATTACAAATATAAATTTTATGTTATTAAAAATTATTTGAAAAATTAGAAGAACATTTATAGAATCCTTTTAAAATAAATGATTTCAAAAAATTGTATCTCATATATGAAATACTTTTTTTATATTATTCATAAAAATTAAAATTTATTTTAATATAAATTAAGGTTAATTATTTAATATTAAATTATCAAGTAAAGCTAAAGATTCAATGTGCCATAATTAGTCTAATAATAAATATAAAATTAAATATTCATAATTCCTTCAATCAGTTATCATTAGTTGAAGATGAAAAAGTAAAAAAATTAAAATTCTAAAGTTAGAAAATAAAATTATGATGACTGAGAGTTAATTAAAGATGATATAGTAAAGAAAGTGATTTTTTTAAATTTTTGGATATATATATATATATATATATATATATATATATA
>CATIWR010699502.1:0-71336 GCA_949677035.1 Omphalea diandra | reverse complement strand
GAGGGACATCACTCTCATACCAGCCTTTGAAGCAAGCCTATTTCCCAGCCTCCAATTAATCTTGGAAAATGATGTGACTGAATTCTTACCTTATGCATTCCAGCTCTTGGCTCAACTTGTTGAGTTGAGTAGACCGCCAATCTCACCCAGTTACATGCAGATATTTTTGCTTCTCCTTTCTCCTGATTCATGGAAGAGAAATTCAAATGTTCCAGCCCTTGTGCGTCTACTTCAAGCTTTCCTGCAGAAAGCACCCCAGGAGCTCAACAAAGAGGGAAGGCTTAGCCAGGTGCTTGGGATATTCAACAGGCTTGTGTCATCCCCAAGTACTGATGAGCAAGGCTTCTATGTGCTTAACACCGTGATTGAGAATCTTGACTACAGTGTCATTGCTCCTTACATGATTCACATCTGGAATGCCCTATTCACACGCCTGCAAAATAAACGGACTATAAAGTTTGTCAAGTCTCTTTTGATTTTCTCATCCCTCTTTTTGGTCAAGCATGGTTCTGCAAATCTTGTAGACACAATGAATGCAGTTCAGCCCAATATATTTATGATGATTGTGGAGCAGTTCTGGATTCCTATTATTAAGCTAATCACTGGCCCCATTGAGGTTAAATTAGCTGCTGTTTCCTCGACCAGACTTATATGTGAATGTCCTGCCCTTTTGGATCCTGCTGCTGTTAGACACTGGGGAAAAATGCTGGATAGCATTGTTACTCTTCTCTCACGATCAGAGGAGGATAGAGTTGCAGAGGAGCCAGAAATGCCAGATATTGCTGAAAATGTGGGCTACACTGCCACCTTTGTCAATCTTTACAATGCTGGGAAAAAGGAGGAGGATCCTCTCAAGGACATAAAGGATCCAACACAATTCTTAGTTGTCTCACTATCACAGCTTTCTGCACTGTCCCCTGGGAGATATCTCCAGATCATCAGTGAAAATCTTGAGGCAGCAAATCAAAGTGTACTATGGGAGCTTTGCACAAAGTACAATTGCCGAATTGTTTGAGTAAGTAGCTATCTTAAATTGCAATCACTATCTCTCTTTGTCCTGATTTTCTTTTTTTTTTTTTTAATAATGTTGTTAGACAATATGAAGCGTATTCTATAACACATTCACTCACTTGTGAATGAAATATTGGTATGATACTTGCCTTGGATTTCCCAAGAGGCACCGATGTGGAATTATTTTGTAAATGAATTCTAGGTAGTTCATTTGCAAATAAATCTCTAAATGACACAAACTTAAAATACAAAATTCAATTGAATTCCATATAATTCATGTTTGGAACAAATCTAGAAATGAGTTCGATAAGTACTTATTTTCAAAAATACCCTTAATGGAAGAAGGAGAGAGGGAGAGACTGAATGAGAGGAGAGAGAAAATAAGACTTAAAAGGATATTTTTGTCAAGCTAAATTTATTGTCTTAGGTTTGTGGAATTCATTTGGAAATTTCACCTATTTTAATAGAATTTTAGTTCTGGTGAATTCCTAGAAATGAAATGAACAATTTTTTTTTATGTTCCAAATATGAAAAACATCGAATTCAATTGAATTCTATAAAATTTTGTTGGATTCATTTGTTCTTAACAACTAAAGGTAATGTAAGCTTGTCAATGTTAATGAGTCTTGTGGATTTCATCCATTGCTGTGCATTCAATTCATGAAATGATTTTGTTAAGCATTTTTGTTGACTGCCATAAATATTATTTTAATTGAGCACCTTCTACAGGCTTCAATGATGTAATAAAATTGGAGTTCGTTAGAGCTGGAGTTATGTAGTTACAGGCTTATAGTTTATTGTCATGTCTGAATGTGTGTTAAATGCGTTGTCAGAGTGAGGATCTTTGAACTTTATAGTCCTAAGCATTTGTATTGCTGTTTTTTGTTTAATTCAGGAATAATAAAATAATCTTTTAGATATATCTTTTCTATTGATCCTGAATCAGCAAGAGAGATAGATAGGGGGCCATAGAGTGGTGTCTTTGCAATTTGGAAGTAGCAGTATAGATAGTTCACCTTTTGGATTATTAAAGGTTATATTGTGCAGTTGGTCTGTATTGTGTCTTTGCTTTTATTATTTATGCTATAATGTGATATTACTCTGTCTGTTATATGAGTTAATTGGTTATGATTCTTCATTAAGCTACTCCCCTTCTACAACACTTCCAGAGGTCCACAAAATCATTGATTCAATCTTTTTAAATTAGCACTCATCATCTAATCTTGTTCAAGTTTTAGATGCTGTACTTAAATAGATAGTGGATTGATGTTATGCCCTCCTGTGACACGAGTGCTCTTCATGGTAATGCCTGAAACATCGAGTTTTTATTCATTTTGGTTCATGACATAGCATGAAATAGGATAGCTATTGGATGTGAAATAGTTATTCACTCGTAGCTTGGCTCAACTTTAGACGTGGACTATGTACTCCATGGAATGACAATTCTACAATTTCAACATTTGATCAAAATTTAAATCATGCAATAATTATTGTATAGAGTAAATATTTTTGAAATGTGGATTCTATACATATGTAAGAACAGCTATTCCATGATATTCTATTCTTTGAGGAATAGTTATTCTATTCCACAAACCAAATAAGACCTTCCTATTTTCTTCAGCCATAACAGCTTTCTCTTATAGAGGTGACATGCTTGGTCCACCTCATTAGTGTCGCTGGGAGCCCTTTTTAAAAATAGAAGATGGTTGTAACACGCAAGCTGAAAAGTAAATGCGTGTAGTTTGGAACAGAACTTATAATTAGTGGCATTTTTCACAAATTTCTTTATAAAATATTGGACTCATGACCTGTTCTGTTGAAGACTGTATGGCAAATTTCTAAGCTGAATTATTTAGTGTAAAGCATTGTAAGGGGGGGGGGGGGAATCATAAATTGTATGATGTTATCACTTGTGCACGCAAAAAGTTCAAGAACATAATGTTATATCTCTTTCATTCTTCTTTCTTATTTTGTTGGAATCTTCATGTGATGTATGTGATAGTGCGGACTCTTTTATTTGGGTTATCTTTCTTTACAATGTTAATTTGTGCTCTACATGTCAGGATTAATTTTGTTGATTTTGAGTTGCCCTTTTAAAATGCTTCTTGATTCTGTGAGCTGTTTGTAGAAAGTAACGCCCTGTTTCATTGATGCATAATCCTTAAAAAGTTTTGACTCAATGCCACTATTGTGTTCTCAATTTGCAATTTGCTGTTATTACATGAACTATGTTTCTAGATTAGAAGGTTGCATCTGCCTGGTTGATGTCTTTCTGCATTTCATTTTGTGCCGCATCAAGTTTGTTCACATGTGCAAGAAATCTTACCATTCTTCTCTCCTCATTTTCAGAATCTTGTGTGAGAGTCTAGGTTGGTCAATTTCAACAAGTATTTTCAACCTGCTTTTGTGACCGGATGGCATCTTTTATAATGGGTTTAGACATTTCATCATCTGTTTGCACCATTCAAGGTCTCGTGAAGCAAATGACATGGGGTTTAAAGCCTCTCTGAGTTTTACGTTGCATTAAGGTTGGGCTGTGGTTCCACAAATGGGATTCACCGGAAGAAACCACAACCTGCAGTTTGTTGTGGAGTTATCAATATTGTTCGGCACGCATTTATAGGTGAATTGTAGATCTATATTTTGTTCATTTGAGTTGTAGCGCGAGTATCTATACCATGCATCATCATGTCATTCTGTCCATGTAAAAGTATTGTTGAAGGAATGGGTTCAGTCACTGTATTAGTGAATATGTGGTCTGTTTTTCTGTTGAAAGTCTTGGCTGTTGTTTGCATCAATATTGTTCTTCTGTTAAATGGATGCGGTCCTCATGTTTAGTTTATTTAACACTAAAAATTTTCGCATCAGACCGGCTGAATGTGCTGTTTGAATGGGGACTAAAAATCATTGAACAGCAGCTACAAAGGCAAAAACAAGCTATTGTATACAAAGCTAATTACTATCATCAAATACTAATAAATACCAGAAAAGATGGTAAAACTAAACTGAGAACTTAATAATAGATCAAGCAAGAAAAAAATCATTAAAGCACTGAAAATAGATCATAGTATAGCGGTACTTGAGAAGTCCCTATAAAATTTAATGGGGTTGACGAGCAAGCAATCGTGGAGGGTCGGACACAGCGCCCTAACTTTTGTCAAAACAGCAAGTCATCGCACTTATATGGACTCCTAATTGAAGAGCCGACGATGGGCCGCACAACTTTTAGATATTTTTGCTTCTCTGATACTCTTTAAAATAAAAAATATATATTCTGATACTCTTTAAAATAAAAAATATTTTAAAAAAAATTTAAATATAAAGAATAAACAAATTTATTTAAGTTTAATAAATTCTTTATATTTCATTTTTTTTCATTTTGTTTTATCTCACCAAAATATTTAATATTAATTTATTTTATTCCATAAAAATAACTTTAAATATTATCGAAATAGAGAAAAGTTTTTGAAGAATGAAAATCAATAGAAAAAAAATAGCAATTATTGATATGTATTAAAATTAAATTATATTAATTACATTTTATATATATATATAAAGTGAATTTTAAATTTCTATTGTTTAAATAAAAAGTGAGTTAAAAATGCTAGGAAAGTAGGAATAGCGTTTTGCAACATTTCTACTGCGAAACTAGTAATAGTTAACTTTGGAAGGGGAAGTCCCTGCATTGCAAATTTCTTTTTGATGAGAGTAAAGGGACGTCTACATTTGTAAATTAAAGTTGCATGGTTCTTAACACATTAATGGAACACCATGACAACTGGCAAAGAAAACAGTACTCATATGAAAAGTGGCATGTGTCTAGGCAATATTTCTAGTCTAATTATAAGACGCACAACACTAATTTTGAGCCAATATATATAGTGGCGGAATCAACAGGGGCTGATATGAGCTGAAGCTTCCACTGATCGGCTACCGATGAAGCAGCAATAGGATGTTGCCATAGTGGATGAAAGAGAGAGGAGAGGACAAAAGGCAGAAGAAGCTCGCTTCCCTAACTTAAATTTTTAAGGAGAGAATCAAAACGACATCG
Organism: Omphalea diandra; assembly: GCA_949677035.1. Taxonomy (NCBI): domain Eukaryota; kingdom Viridiplantae; phylum Streptophyta; class Magnoliopsida; order Malpighiales; family Euphorbiaceae; genus Omphalea; species Omphalea diandra. The sequence continues at coordinate 66,274 of CATIWR010699502.1, read as the reverse complement.
TTTAATTTAGGTAAAAAACGGTGTCATTTTGATTTGCTTTTCTTTCCAATGTTCTGTTTCTTTTTTTTTTTTTTTTTAATTTCATTACTTGTTCTTTTTTTAGCTTTTGTTTCCTTTTTTTTTTCATTTCATTTTTTTTTCATTTTCTTTTATTCTTTTATTTTTTTGAAAAGAATAATAATACATTAATTAAAATTTGTAACATATAAAATTAAATTTTTCTATCCACAATTAAATTAACTTCTATAAAATACATAATTTAAATATAAATATAAATATACTATCTCACTAAAATAATTACCATTAAATTTTACTTCAATTAAATAATGAATCATCCATAACTAATTACCTCCCATGACATAAATATATCTCATAATAATTCGATTTCTCAAAATTAATAAAAATTCTTCTAATATAAATAATTTTATTTCTCATAATTAAATACTTTAAATAATATCAGTTCACATAATATTCTTAATTAAATGAATTTAATCAATAACTCAAATAAACATAAATAACTTAATATCCTTAATGTAAATTAATTAACATTATATCATTTAAATTAGATACTCATATTAACTAAACTAATTTTATAATTTTCTTAAATATTTATTTAATATAGTTAATTCATATAATGTAATTAACATTAAAATTATTTAAATCATATCTTCATATTAACTTAAAGTAATTTTCATATTTTTCTTAAATCTCAATAAAATTCATACTTAACTAATTAATTTCATTCCTTTTAATTTTTTAATCATTAAATCTATTTTCTTTATATATATATATATTCGTATTAAAGATATTAAATATCATTACGTACTCATTTAAATTTAATTTTTTAAATATAAATATTAATTAAATATAACTCTTTAAACTTAATTCATAATAAATAACATAATTTTAATTAAAATAATAATTTCTTTAACATAAAATTATTTCTTTTTAAAATACTTATATATAATTTTTTTGAAAACAATACTTACATATAATTAAATAATACCTTTGAACACATTAAACTATATTTAATTATTGTTATTATTAAAATTTATAATTATATATACAAAAATAAAAAATATATATTTTAAAAATAATTTTGAGCACAATTTTTCCTAAAATTGGATTTTAGATTTTAGAAAATACTATCCTCTCCAAAAAAACTGATTGTTCTTTCACCTCTCATCTCTTCCTTATTTATCTTCTCTTCCTTTTCCTATTTTGATATTGTCACCGATTTTTGACAATTTCATGCAACTGAACTTCTCTACAAATAATTTCTAATTCTATCAGTGAATATATATGTTAATCATTTTTACCACAAGCCCTAATCTGGTCTGTAAAGATGACAGATGAAATCGTGCGTGAGAAAGTTTGAATTCTCCTTTCCTTGATTCTTGGACATCCGTCGTGTTTCCGTGCTGGCATCATGTATATGGCATGCATGCGTAAGGGTTCAATTATTGTAGGTTAAACGCGCATTCAAGTTTTTTTTTTTTCTTTAATTTTCTGTGTTTATGATATAGAATTTCTTCATTAAAATTTTTATATATTAACCTACTTTAGTATTATGTTATTAATTTTACACTTGAATAAAAAAAATTTCTTATATCAATATTGAAATAGTAAAATGTATTCTCAAGTTCCTCTATATTTCACGATTATATTATTTTTAATATATGATTTTAGTATTTTTCTATTATTTCTGTAATAAAATTATAAATAATATTTAACAAATCGATATATATGAATTATAATAAAAGGATTGAATAACATATACCCGGAAAGTAAAAAGACTCAAATAATACGATTTCCCATTATGATTCATTGTCCAAATTATTTATTTTCCACTTGTAGTTTTCTTATATAAATTAAAAAAATTTAGAAAAAAATCATTACCAATATCTTTCTTTTTATTATTAGAAATCCATGAGAAGACATCAAAAGATGCACACTAACAATAAATTAATAGTCATACATATTATTATTATTATTATTATTATCAAAATATACGTACATATTAGTTTGAAGTTCATTAAAAAGGGGCAATGAACTCGATGGTCCTTATTGAGTAACAGAATTAGTCAATTACAAAAAAAAAAAAAAAAAACCTTTACGCGTTTTCCTTTTATTCATTGATATATATTTTGTTGCATTTATTTGAATTAGAAATTACAAAGGAGATTATGTACAATTGCACACTTTCAAATTACTTGACATAGAAGCACTGGTTGTTCCAAAAAATTATAATATTGTCTTTGATCCACTATTTACGATTATGTATTATTCAATTATAACATAACGTGTATTACAATTTCTTACATTTTAGTGGTAATTTTAAAACTTAAGACAAATAATAATAATAATTACCATTAGTTAAATAATTGACCTATCATAATAACTAATTAATTCATAATTTGACATAATAGATCAAAATCACTGGAAAATTAAGCCAAAGCTTAGAGGATTAAAAATAGTGGCAATACTGTAGTATATGGGCTATAAGATTTTGCCAGACTGCCTAACTGACTTCCACTGCAATATTAAATATTTTGTTGGATCTAATAATAATGCTATGGTACGAAACTTTAACCCAACAACAACAATCATTTCCGGTGCTAAATATTTTTTGAGATAAACTAAATAATATCATTGGTTTTAATATAATCATTGACTGCACTGTCTGTACCGACCACACTATCAAATGGGTAGGGCAGAACCAAGTCTCTGGTCCCTACCCTGCCCAATTACCTACCCCCTTACCACTCAAATTGGATTCTCCAAATATGTCTTTATATGGCCAATCACAAGTAATGTGCTTTGCCTGTTCATCGTCCTTATGCTTGTTACCCTTTTGATTCCCTAAAATCATCAGTTTATAGTTCTAAGAATTGTGAATCATGTTTGCCCTTTCATGGATACTTGCTTAGACCTGACTAAATTTAAATTAACTACGAGGTTCCATTAATATATATATGTCCATGTTTCAAATGAAGCTGCTAATGGTTTACATTTATTATGCCCATTTTTTTTTATATATATACACATATATACATTTGATGAAGATAGATTTATGAATAGTGAAAATAAATAGTTTGATTATGATTTAAATTGCCTACTTAAAGGCAACAATTTTTTTTTAATTTAATAATAATATCAACTAAATTGAGTTTCTATGTTTCTCTTTTTCTCTACATGTCTACACATATGGAACTCAATTTTAGTAAATGATACTCTGATAAAGTTTGTTTTATAGTTTGAAAAATTTTTAAAAGGAAAAGTTATTTCATATTAGAAGATTATATGATCTTTGAAATTTTATAATAACAAATAAGTATCTAGTTAGCTTTAAGTAGAGTTACAACGTTATGTATCATATATATGACGTGTTTTAAGCACTTTGAAACATGTATGTGCATGATTATTATTTTATTTATTTATATTTATTAACATTTTTCTTTGACCATGAAATAAAAATTTCATTAAAAATGAGAAAATTACACGCGATTACAATATATAATAAAAAGCAAAAACTAAGTTATTTAAAATAACTATTAGATAACGCATAATATACTCTTTTAGAGTTAGAAATAAGGTAGCCTTTAGGTGAAATAATGGATATTTTCCTTATAGATGTCATTCTCCTATATGGATATCGCTTCCATGCCCTTCAATAAAAAATATTAACTGATTTATAATCATTGTTGATTTAATTTTTAGAGTAAACTACAATAATGGTCATAAATAGTTTCATTCGAAAAATATTAAAATTATTCAGAATTTATGCAAAACATATTCTACATAATATTTCAGACATTTATCTTATTTTGTAAGATTACGTTATAATTTTTACTATTAATATCATTTATTGTACTTGTAGATATGGTATAATCATTTATTTAATTAAACGACATTTTCTTTTATGAGAGAATTCAAAGTACTCAAACTCTAATTATAATACGTTTCGAATCATAATAATTAACATAAATAATTGTGATAATGAATTGAACTTGATCGAATATTAACTTGACTTATTCATACAAGGCACCTCATTTAGCAATTCACGTGAGTGGTGCATTTCTAATGGTTTCAATTATATAATGTATATCTTTTTCTCCCTGTGACGGAATGGGAACATTTTACTTTTCTTGTCAAGACATGTATTAAAAAATTATAATTGATTAATTAATTGGTCAATTAATTAATCATCCAAAGTTGATATATTTTGACTTTATTGAATTGTAAATTGCTGTAATATTATTCTAAAAAATTTGAAATAAAAAAATTATGAACTACTCGAGATTTTCCACACAATTGAATTAAATTAAATTAAATTGTGAATAAAATGATGATATATATATATATATATAGTTACAAAAATTGCTGTTTCTTTAACGTTAGATTTGGCAGTAGAGTAAGGATGAAAAGAACCCTATAGATATAGTTAAGAGCATTCGGCAAAACTAGGGCTTGAGTGCACTCAATAATCAACAAGGACTCATAAAAAATTGGATTGGCTGTTCCTTGCTAGAAAACAAAAATAAAGAGTTGATAAAGAAGAGCAAAGTCTCCGAACCATAATTTCATCATGAGAGAAAATCAATGTCAAGAGCCCCACATGATTCAATTTATAAATAGCAATATCCACTTTGGATGGGACTCCTTTTTCTTCTTACTTGTCCATTGGTGACATTAATTTCAGAATTATTGCCAAAAAGGAATGAAAAAAAAAAAATGGTAAAAACGCTTAGGTTATGAAGGACCAATTGTATCTCAACATTCTAAGAAATGATAATTAATAGTCATGAGAAAGAAAAGTGTAATTTGCATCTCTAATAACATTAGCAAATACTACTAGTAATAGTTAGGATAGGATCAAATAAAAGAGGTAGTCCACTATAAAGAATTATAATTATAATTATTATTTGATGTGCACAAAATAAAACTCATGTAATCAAATTGCCCATGATTGTTTTCACATGTTATAACATGAAATCCAAGCTTAATGTGAACTTCTTTATCATTCCCGAGGTACATAGATAAATATAATTAATGCAAATGCTTAATTCTTTAATCATTCTATGTAGGGCACCCTACATCAAGTGTACCAAAACAGAGGTGGACACAAGGGAAAGAAAGAATAGTGGGCAAAAAACCTTTCCGGGTTGTGGGGTGCCTCATATACTAATTATATTTTGCAAGGTTTAGTGCAGCAAAGAAACACAAACTGAATTGGTCTCCACATGGGGTGTGAATTCAAAATCACTAACCCCACCAATCATGTATTTTCCAATACATTATGTCCTTGAAGAAGGATACATTGTCTATAGAAGAAAACCTCTCTCTTAATCACCTTATTTAACTTTAACTATGAGAAGGTTTTTTTTTTTCTCTTTTTTTTTTTGAAACAATCCGAAGTAATGGGAACAATTCAGAAGATTCTGTCAAGATACCAAAACTTGAAGGAAAAAGAAAGGTATGTTGAATTATTATTTTGTTTTTGAAAAGAATAGGGCGTTTATCAAATATCAATGCTACCAAATGTGGGCATGAGTGGGTGATATGCATTTGCATGTCTTTATAAAATTGTTATCATCTTATTGAGAGATGTGATGTTCTTGATCTAAATATGTCCGTATTTTGTTCAAAACAGCAAATATATATATATATATATATATATATATATATATATATAAAATAAAAAATTGATATATTAAATTCATATTATATATAAAAAAGAGAATAAGAGTGAATTTTTTAATTACTTTAGAAAAAGTTAATTACTAGAAATTCATTAATGTTTATTATATTTAATTAAATCATTATTCACATTTCAAAAATATATTAAGTCAATTATCTCATTATATTAAATTTTTTTTATCATTTTTATTAAATTCAAGTAAAAGATTAATAATATTCTTGATTTCATCTAAAAAATTTTCAATTTATAACAATTTTTTGTGGTCAAACCCGTATAAATAATCAAAATTAAACAAAAAAAATAGAAGAAATCAACCTATTCACAAAAAAAAGGGGTTTTTTAGAATAAATCTTTTAAAAATAAATTTTAATAGACACTATTTTTTCTCAGCAATCAAACACCATCATTAGATTTTTCCACTTTCTCATTAACTAAATAAAAGTTTTCTCAATAACTAATCCTATAATTCAACCCAAATTTAAAAATCAAACTCAAAAATTCTTATCAAACCCAACAATAATCAAACACAATAATGAATTATTTCTTTTTCCATAACAACCAAATTCAATAACAATTAACAATCAAACCTAGCAATGAATTTCAACAATTGAACTCTGAAATTAAAGAAAAAAGGTTTAAATGCAAAAGAAAAAAATATATATAATTCCTCGAGTCACCGTCCGACGTCAGGCTTTTGTTTGCAACCTTGCCCTCGTCGTAAAGGCCATGGGCCATCACTTCTCATTAATTTGCTTCTTCTTTCTTACACTTCAGAGCTATAATGCAAGTAAATTTTGAGCCTTAAGTATTTTCCCCACTAAAATATGAGATGGATAGAGAGAGGGAGTTGTTGCGGCTCCCCTCCTTGGCCACAGGATTCGCTAGCCGACTGTAGCCACGACCTTCCACAGCCCTAATGACATCTAGACTTTCCATGATAGGCAATGATGGTGCTGAGATTATAGGGCAATGGCAAAAGATTTTTGCTTGTAATTATATTATTTATATGCATACATTTATTTGGTCATTGTCATTATATATGGTGGTTTTTGGCGTATGATGATGTGATAAAATTAGGGTGATGAATTCTGTTCATGGTGAGTACAGGATTGATGAGATTAATGAGTATTTTTGTCTTTAAAATAAATACAAACTTCACTCTTTAACTAATTTTTCATTGACTAATGACAACGTTTATTATTTTAGACGAAATGATTTTTCAATATAGCAGAAAGAAATGAAATAAATTACTTAATATAATTTTAAAATAGAAGAGATAATTTAATTAAATATAACAAACTTCATGAAGTTTATAGTCATTAACTTAGACAAGATAAAAAATATTTTAAGGTCTCGTTTGTTTTATAAAAAATAATTTGTTTGAGAAAAATATTTTATGAGTAAAATATTTTTTGTAACATATTTTCTAGTGTTTGGAATATAATATAAAAATATTAATTTTCTTTTGATTTATAAGATTACAATAAAATTAGATCATAAATATTTTACATTTATACTATTTATTATTTAATATAGGAAAAAATGTATTAAAAATAAAAACTTTTGTGAATTTACATCTTTATCAATTATGAAGATTTTCACAAAATTTGATGTTATAGCGTGAAGTGAATTAAAATTCATATAACAAACTAGAACAAATTTGATAGATATGCCCAATAATATATCATTATATATCACTAAATAATTAATTTCAAACCACTAAAGTTCTCAGAAAAATAAATAAAAACTCCGACTAAGAGAAATAAAATAATAAATTTAAAACAAAATTTTTAAAAAAAAGATAAAATAAAATAAAAATTAATAAATCGAATAAAATAATTCACTTTATTGAATAAATTAAAAAAATTGTTTGTGACTAAAACATTGAAAAAGAAGAGTTATTTTTTAAAAAAAGAAGAGAGGCAGCTTGTGTAGTTGTATATTGCAATGACCTTCGGGCTTAAAAATTGAAAATATTTATTTTTTAATCAAATAAATCCAATGTCTTCTTCTTTTTGACAAAATTGAGGGATCTAATCTCTAATCCCCGAGGAATCTATGATTGGAAAGGTTAGATCGTAGATTAGACGATATTAGAAGATAATTAGGTCAGTTCCACTTTGTGTGTATATTCTTAGGGATATGTTATAAAATTTTAAGTTCTTAAAGCTTCAAAAGAAGCAATAACTAGTCAAATGTTTTCCTTTTTTCTTTTTTGAAAAAATAAATTAAATTATTCATAAAATTTATAATTTTTACACAATAAAAACTTTATTAATTGTTTGACTATAGCTAAAAAGTGACAAATAGCTAAAATAAATATTTCTTTTAAAAAATAGATTTTCATATAATTTATCAATTCTTATATATAATTTATATTTTAGATTTTAATTAAATCATATAAAGTGATATCTAAATTATATACTCAAATAAAATTACTAATATTTTTAAAGTTCACATAATTTTTTTTATAATAAACAAATTAATTAATAATTAATTAAGAGGGAAAAACATAACATTGTGCTACAATACTATTTAAACCAATATTTCCTACCTAAATACACCCAAAAGGATCTTAATAACCAAACCAAACTTGATGAACCAAAATTACCACAAATCAGTTTACAAAACTCAAAATATGCTAATGTTATAAGCGATACAAACTTAAGTCACCTTGAACACAAACCAACCAACTGACAAATATGATACAACAATAGCAATGAATTAGAGAAACTACTAGAACCAAGTAGTCCATTATGAATATCCAAACCTATAAAGCATTACTAAATCCATACAAGTTCATTGTTCTTTTTGTCCTTACTATAATTCATTAACTTTGGACCCATAAAATTGCATTGGTCATCCATTTCTTCTTTGAATTGGTTTTCCATTTGAATATGATTGGTCATGTATAACTATCTGAAGCAAACTCGCTTGTCATCTTATTACATTTCTAATTTTTCTAACAACGATTTAGAGGAAGTTTTTAGTGTGAGAAGGACCAACAAGAGATCTACGTATCTACCATATTTATACTGCCTATCTTAATCTTCCTTAGATTAACCATATCCATCGGTGTATTTTCTCGTTTGACCTAACATAAATATTACCTACTTTAGCGAACATAAAGAGTAAAGTCTTCCAATTGCATACATAATCCCAACTACAACAATCCTTTCCATCTAGGCTTTCATGAAACCATGTGCATCTCTTATGTAAAAACTCAATTACACAACATTGCATATTACAACTCAACATTCATATCTTTTATGTTAAAACAATGTAAAAAACTCACTACCCGATTCAGTTGCTTTCCCAGCAATGTTGCCAATGAGTATGTTCTCCTCTGCGGTAATTAAATGGAATCCTACACTAGAAAAACACTTCACTTTCATTTCTAATAGTACAGTCCATGCCTACCAATTTGCTTTCCACACATTGCCTTCACTCCACTCAACCACGTCCTTTAAAGATGATACTAGTTCAAATCTCTTCATCTTTAATAGACCAATGGTCTTAGCAAACTCCAATACCTTAACAAAAGCTTGAACCACAACAATTGTAACATTCATTTTGTCCACTGTATTAAAAACATTGCAATAATACAATCATCTTCCTTTTTTAACACCCCTCAAATATAAATTTGGTAATTGTTCTCTACACACTCATTAATAATTTTCCATTTAAAATCATAATTAGCATACTCACAACTTATGGAAAGTATATTCACCACATTGATAGCGATCCAATATTAATTAACCATCACCAAAATAGTATCAAAGATGGCGACCCAATATTGATTAATTGTCACATCAAATACCCTGAAAAAAACCACTATGCCATATAACCACAATTCCCCTAGCTCCATTAACAGCCCTATTACTTCTCCATTTGAGTTGTCATTACCTCATAACCTTCTAATTAACCTATCAAATATATCTTCCATCTTTGTTTCAATCAAAACATAACAACACCTTTTTTTTTTATTTTGATCTAGTTGCCCATATTTTTTCTCTTAGTCAGAGCTTTTAAGCCCCTTACATTTCATGAAAGAATCGGCATTTAACCAAATTCTAACCACACCTTTCTCAACTCGCTCTTATTTGTCCAATCAAGACTGTCAATATTTTTCAATCTCTCCAAAATTTCATGTTCATTCCCTATATTAGCGAGACCCAATTCAATCCCAAATTCCAGGTGTTCCTTACCTCAATTTCTACTACATCATCAATTTTTTCATTATTGACTAAATATTTGGCACAATCACATCCCTCCCATCATTTCCTTCATTAGATCCATGTGAAAACTCACACCCTCTACCTTTCTCTAATTCGATTGACAACATTTTCTTCTTCTTCTTGATTTTCTTGGGCACATTCTTTTCAGTTGTATGCTTTGACTTAAATTTCTTATTTTTTTTGTTTCTTCCTTCTCATGGTTCTTGTTTCAAGATCACTATCACTGCTCACTGATAATTTTGCAAAAATTGGTTCCACCTCATCTTGTTCATCTTTACCTACATCACCTGCCATTTTTCTTCTACCTCTGCCATCAATTGTAATTGAGTGTCGAAACTCTGTTCCATTAAACAAATAATCCCACAAAGCATATCTCAATATTCTATTCTCTATGGTTTTCTTGGGAATAAACACATCATACACTTTCCTAAACCAACTAAAAATCCGGTATAACCCAACATAGATAAAAAAATTGATATACACTCAACAGAGATAATTTTTTTCTTTATTCCAAAAAAATTATCTAAGATGATAAATTAAGACATATTTATATAGAGTTGCTACTTAGATATTTTAACTTTACACAAAATAATTAATGACAAAAATTAAAGATAAAATAATATATAACTAATTGTTCTCATCTCTATATGTAATTTATTTAATATTTGATGTAAAATTTTTTATTGCTTTAGATAATATTTTTTAAATATACATAAAAAATTATACAGCATAATAAAAATATTATCTATATTTTTTAAATATTACATAAAAAATCATATAAAATTTCAAATTATGTGTATGATTATTAATTTATTATAATAATTTTATAATTATTTTGACAATTTTTTAAAATTATGATAGTATTAATTGTACTGTTATATTCACCTCTTTAAGAACTAATTTTTAATATATTAAACAAATATACAAATAAAACTTAAAATCGATAATAATTAGTAGTCAAGTAATACATAAACATTATCCATTATCAGAAAAAAAAATAGAATAAGTTAATTGCTTATACTAGTTATATGCTCATGGAATTTTGCCAAATGTAATGGTGTAACCTGAAATGAAGATATGATCAGTATCAAGTAGTGAAATTTGCAGCCTGTTCATTACTAATATAGACAAAAGGCTGCAACATAAGAACTTAAAAAAATGAAGAGAATTTGTGAAAAATTTGAGGCATGCATGTTGATAATTTTCCCTAATTGCCAATTAGTCAAAAGAGTTGCTTAATGTTTAAAGATGCAAATAAGAACAAAATCTTGGTTGCGGTAGGTAACTTACTAAAGTTGGTTATCTGTGACACATACTCAATCCCTTTATTTTGATTCTTAGTTTAGGAGGAATTAAGCCTTAACCCATCCAAAACAACTTATGTATGGTGACATCTACATCACTTGGATTCTTTTCCCACCATCATCCATTCATCAAAAATAATTATAAAATTATTTTTTATCATTCAAACTTAAAAAATCATAATATAAAAATATACTTTAGTGTTATTTCAGTCGAAATTTGTCAATTACATTTACTTTTTTTAATTCCTGAGAACATGAGTTTTATATTTTATTATTTTTTAACCGAGCGTTCTCTTATAATTTATAAAGTTAAAATTTTTCTTTTTCTTTTCAAATGTTAAAAGAAAAAGTAAAATTAAAATTTCATATTGTAACCAGTCATTTCTTTGCAAGGGGATTAGTGACCAATGTTAAGTTAATAAAAAGTGCTTAATGGTTTAATTAACTATAGTTAAGGCTATGATTTGGATTCCACTCCGCCACTAATCTTTTCTTAATGTATCCAAAAATATTCTCATCCGTGCGCACAAAAACATTAAAATAATCATTCATTTGTTCTTTTTCTTTTTTTTTTTTTTAATGGGTTGCTTGAAAGCAACGGTCTAAATTATACTTTGAATTACATTTAACCAAATAAATGAAATCTTGATGCTAATTATCTATTTCCTTTTTTTTTTTTTTTACAAAGTCAAAAAGAAGGATGCAAGCCACGTGAATCCACATGTGTGTCAGTATCTGTAACTTTCTGAGATGTTATTTATCAATGAATAGTCATAGTATTTATTTAATTTGGTAAATTTAAGGGAAATCAAGAATTAAGATGCTTTAATATTTTAAATTGGACCCAAAAAAAAAAAATTAGAGAGAGGGTATTAATATCTCTGAAATCATAAGGTATGGGTGAAGTAAGCATAATCAATCAAAAGTATTTTATTTAAATGTTGAATCAGGGACATTTTACAATTGTTTATCTCTTTGAAAAGCTTGCAAAATTACAAGGCATAATATATTCTCTTCAGATAAAAAGTTAGCGTAGGTATGGCTGAAGAACAATACTCAAAATTTTCAAAAATCAGTTTGGCTTTGATCTGCTTTTGTGAATTTCCTTGCTATATCAGTGTTCTTTTTTTAAAAAAAAAAAAAAAGATTGTGTTAGTCAAGTTCAAGTTGATTAAGAGAGTAAAATCATATAATATCTGCACATTTTAATAAAATTAATAGTTTCGACCAAAAAAACAAAATTAATAGTAAAAAAGTCTTTTAATTTAAATATTATAAAATCATATAAATATCTCAAATGGGTATTTCAATGCACCGAATTTTCACTTTTTTTTTCAGCAATATATTCAATTATGCATTAATTGTTCGTTACACATAGATTATGTTTTCCTAATAAGTGAGAAATTTAATGGAATGGGGAATAAATTGACAAAACTGAGTAAGGAATGATAAGATAATTTCAGAATGACACATGCAACCAAAAGAAAACATAATTGCTATCGATTGAACCTTAGCCATGAATATTGAAATTGGTAATATTATGACCCATTTTTGACAAAAGAAGTCACAAATGTAAATGCGGAGTTTATGTCATAATTTTTAGTAGTAGAAAAGTTAATGCATATTTATTATACTAGGTTGAATACTCATTCTTGCTGTGGGTCATAAAAGTATAATAATATTTATGATTGTGAAAATCTAAAATCTATAAAATTAAGCATAACAGAGCATATTCGTTGCCTTTATTTCCTCGATGTTAAATAAAATAGTATTGTGTTAATTTTTGCAATAGTTTAGTTTAATTATATTATTTTTAGATATTTGTGTACAACTATCTCAATATTTATTGTTTGTAGTGGAAAATGATTTCACTCCCTTCACTCCCTTATATAAGGCGTAAATTTTTTTTATCAAGATCAAGAAACTTATTTATTAGTCTTAATTTTAGGAGATAAGTTAGTTACCATGACTCAAGTACCCTTATTTTAGAAAGATACAAAATTATTATTATTTTTATCTAATAATACATTTATTTCCACTGCAACTCATTTACTCTTATATGGCTATTCCATTACTTTTACTTCAACTACAACTCATCTTGAAAAATATAAAATGAATTAAAATAGTAATTTGAATACTTTGGAATTTTACATCTTGGAGTATATGTTAAATGAATTTGAAATTTTACAACTATGATTAATAGATATATAAGAATAAAATTAGTAAAAAATAATTAATTACTCATTAATTGTCTAAAATGACTTATAAAATGATATAAATATTTTTCTCTAAAAATGCCTCATAAAAGAACGAAGGGAGTACTATCTGAATATGCAAATTCTATTTGATTTTTTTAGGTATTTATAGTGGTGTATTTTCTACTCAACTTGCAAGTTGATCATTTATATGTGATTATTAGAAAGAATGTTATAATAATTTATTTTTATATCCCACATTAGGAAAAAAAAAAAAGACTTTATAACTGAATATTAGATTTGATGAGACTTATTTTATTAGTTTTGAAGAATAAAAGTTTAGAAAAAACTTTAAATAAAAATTTAGTGAACTATTAAAATTTACATACGTAATTAATAAATTGTATATTGTTTATTATTTTATTATTTATAGTTTTACATATATAATAAGAAATTTATTTTTAAATGGTTATAGTTATTCAATGTATTGTTAATTAACTTTCCTCATTACCATTATATATCTAAAGATAATCGACAAATATAGAACTTCTCTTCATTCTCTATATATAACTCTTTTGTTAAAGTTTTGAGAAATTTTTAAGAATTATAGTCATGGCATGATATGAAAAACATTATTAACTGATAACAAATAAAATTAGAATATATCTGGTCTATCTTTTAATATTTTCATTTATTATTTATTATTTTCTTTTTTATCTAACTACAAAATTCGATAATAGACAAACATATCTAATTTATTAGTTTGTTAGATTTATTTTTTCAGAGAATTTTATTTATTTTAATAGAATATTTAATATAAATTTTTAATAGAAATATATTTGAAATTTCAATAGAATAATTTATTTTATTTTATTCCTTTAAAAATATTCATTTAAAAGTTCTATAATTATATAAATTATAAAATGGGTTTGTCATGATTTGTTAACAATTTAAAAAGTCACTTGTGGGCAGTAATTAGGATAAAGATATGATCTTCACTTCTATATTGTTTTTAATATTTTTCTCAAAATTAACTTGCAGGAAGCAAAATGACTGTTTTATGATAATTCCTGCAAAAAGGTAGAAAGTCAAAAAATAGAAGCTGAAAAACAATTAATTTGAAAAAAATGTCACTTGGCTCTACAAAGCAACAGGTTAACATTATAATAAGTAACAGATATATTTCAAGGATTTTGAAAAAATATATTATTTTTGTTATAAATTTTTTAATATAGAAGTTTAATAAAAGTCAATTTAAAGAATGAATGAATTAAAAATTGAAAAAAAGTCACTACTAAACTTTAATAATATGAGGCAATCAAATAACATATAGCTAATATAAATGCATATAGAAAATAACTAAATTAAAATATAAATTAATTGATAAAAATGCAAGAACTAATTAACAATAAAAGGGAAATTTGAAAAAAATATATATGTTAATAAATTATTGTTGGAATAAAAACCTTGTTAAAAATAATTTAGTATTTCATGGAAAGAATGAATTTTTAGGTAAATAATAGAAACTTTTAAAATCTAATAATGAACGATATGTTAAAAAATATTTTAAAACAAAGACGGAGAGAAATATAAACAACTGAAGTCATGATTTTTGGAGGAGCCGTTTTTATAATACTACAAGTTGACACCAAAGCCATGCAACAAAAGTAAAATTGCAAAATTGCCACCTCCTCTTCTACATATACAAATGCCCGTGATGCCCAAACTAATAACGAAATCGCCACTGAAATTGCAAGGAACAGTTGCACAACGGATCAGCTTTATCATATTTATAAGAATTCATATTATTTTTGTTTAATTCATTCTTACGTTTATCAATATTGCATATATTTTTGAGTATTTATTAGGGCTGAGCATAGCTTTTTATTTTTCAAATGCAACTGAAAATTAGACTGAAATAAATATTGAATTGAAAATATAGAAAAATGATCGGGATCAAAATTAAAGTTGAATCAATATTAACTTAAAATTGATTTGGTACTAATTCTCCTTTAAAAATTGAATCGAAATATAACCGAAACTAAACTGAGTCAAATTGAATATATATATATATATAATTTTAAGATTTATATTAATTTGATACATATATATGTTATATATTTAAATAAATATATAAAAATTAAATATTATAAATATATTATATATTTGTACACTTAAATATTACTTAATATAATTTTTTATAATTATAAAAGTATTTTTTTATTAATTTTGTGCATTTAAAATAAATAATTTTATGATATGCTATATTTTACAATATTTAAAATGATAGTTTATATGAATAAAATAAATTAAAATAATTATAATTATAAAATTTTTTTAAAAAAATTAGGATCAAATTGGAACATAACCAGAATTGAACTAAAAATAAAAAATTGTAAACAGCCAAAGTATTGGAATGGTCCGGATCGATTTTCGATTTAATTCAGCTTTGGTTTCGGTCTTGATCCTCTCATTTTTTAAGGATTGATACTTCGATTTGATTCCAAAATTTTTCAAAACCTTGCACCAAACTGAACCGATAGTATTTATAGCATAGATATCTATAGACCAACTCATCAACAAAAATTAAATAATTTTTAAAACTATTTTATGGGTGTAATTTTCATATTAATCTGATGCATCTAGAGATTATATTTGAATGCTAGTTTCAGTAATCTCAAAAAACTAAAAAGTAAATAAATTTTCTTCAACTACATAAACTATCTTTTAGGAATAATGTTGTATAAACTAGAATAATATCAATTTATGACGATTCTATATGTATATTATTAATGATGGAACTAAGATTTGAAGTTAGTGAAGAATAATATTTTTATTTTACTTTATAAATATAAACATTTTGTCATAAAATACAGTAATATGGATATACAATTATTTCCTTTATCATATTTATAAATTTTAAAATTAATGATAATAAGATTTTATATTTCCATGTTAGCTTTGTTATCAAAATTGAAAAATTCATAAGAAAATTTATAATATGAAAATTATTAAGAGGTCTATTCTGTTTTTCAAAAATTGCACTGTTTAATAGATAAACTTCAAATGTTTATAAGAGTTTAGAATAAATTTTTAGGGCAAGAAGAGTTTTTTTAAAATCTTTTTAAATAGTTTCTTATGAATTTCAAGTAATAAAAAAGTTTCAATATGAGTATAAAATAAAAGTTGGAAGGCTAATTTGAAGTTTAAGAGTTTATGAGCTCAATGAATTAAAATTTAAGAGTTTCATAATGAATATGGTACAAATGAATTTTAAAATTTTAAAATCTATATGATCATATTTGGTGTATCAAAGTATTTATTTAGAATTTTAAGTTTTTGATCTTATAAAATTAGCTATATTTGAGTAAAAATTCCATCAAATTTTATAGAACAAATAAATTTTGAACTAATAAGGATACAAGTTACTGGAATTACAAAATTATGGTACAATTACAATATAGTAACTATAAATTCTAAATAAATTGTATATTTAAATTAAATATGATAATCCATTTAAAATAATTTTTTTTATGAATTTACGCAAATCCTATTTATCATCATTAAAAAAAATATTAAGTTACTAAATAACTGCTCTCAAATTATAAAACTCTCATTAGAAAATAAACAAAATTTTCCTATAGAATAAAACAATAAATATTGAATAGAAACTCTCAATAATGAAGAATAAAATAAAAAAATAAAATACAATAAAAATATTCGCTTTATAAAAAAACTAAAAAACAAAAAAAAGTGTACTATTGATTTAATATTCTAATGATAATCCAAAACTAATAAAAAATAACATTATATATATATATATATATGAAAAAGACTGCTAGAATTTTTGAGGTGATGGAATATATTGCACATCGCTTGCTAAATTAGTCATAATTATGACTGTTGGTAGAACTAATATTAGTATTTATTTTTAATGAAAGGGAGGATTTGGCTAATAATAGATTGTAGCGGCATTTTAGGACAACGTAAGAAACTGGTATTTTACGCATGAAATCTTAATTGTCAACATCAAAAAATCCTTTAATAGTGTAAAATATTGGAAAAAAGATAAAAGAAAGAGAAGACAAAATAATACTATATTGTTGGATCCTTGGTGCTGAAATAAGGTATGTTCGTTTTCGTTGCAATTTATTGCTTAATAGTATGACTCAGAATCATTATATACGTGTGGTGGCCTAACCCGTGTTTTTATGAGTCAACTTAACCTCTATCACTGAGAATCGGCCGCACCTTGCTCATAAATATGTTCCCTACCTCCCCTGTAACTGCCAAACCTCGGAATTCTAACTTTTTTTTTATCAAGATCAAAAGCATGGTACTATTTGATAAAATTCAACCGATTTTCAGGTATGAATTGATACTCTTTTTTTTTTTATATATATAATTTTATAAATAAATTATTGATTATTTTATTTCAAAATAAATTGTATTTTTAATTTTATATATTCTTTTATATTTGAATTAAATATTATTAAATTTGATAAAATTTACTAAGATAACATTTAAAATTTCACTTGTTGTACTTGATTTTACAAATAAATGTTCCATATTCATGAAAACATATTGATGTTGAAATTACATTTTCAAATGAATTTTATTAAAAAATTAAATAAATAGTACAAAAAGGCATACACTTGACTCAAACAATATAATGTGTCTATATATTTTTTGCCTATAAAAAAGAATAATCTAACATGGACATGTTTTGATTAGCCTAATAAAACAATTTACCATATAAGAAATTATATTTGTTTATTTCAATAAGCAATTTATAAAAACTTCAAAAAAAAGAAAAGTAATATATCCATACGAGGGTATTAGGTAAATGAAAATTGTATCTCCCCTCATAAAAGAAAAAATAATTAAAATGCGTGATATAAAAAAAAAAGAATTAAAATCAAGGAGTCAAGCATATTAGAATGAAACCTTAAATGGCTCGTCACTAAGAAATTGAGAATAATACAAATGAGAGAACAATTCAATTAAATATTAATGGCCTAACTGTCTCAATTTTCTCTGAAAATAACTTTTGTTTTTAATATTTTGAGGTTATCACTCGTATATTCTACTAGCGATAAATTTATTTTCTTTAATTTTTTATTGTTTTTAATAATATAGATTATTTTGCTATATTTAATTTTTATTTTGATTTGTCTCATTTGAGAGTTTTATCTTATTTTTTTATGAGAATTTTAATCTTTTTTTAAGAATTCAGTAGTTTGAGATTAATTATTTAGTAATATATAATATATATTATTAAAAATTATCTTTTAAAATATGTTCTAACATATTAGATGAATTTCACTTCACATATACTATAACATGATAATTAGTGGAGATCTCGATAATTAATAAAAATATAGAATTATAAAAAAAGTTTTGATAAAAATAAAATTATGATTTTAAAACTAAATCAATATATAGTTATTAGTAGTGTCGAAATTAATTTTATATTAGTACTTTAAATTATAAAATTATTTTTTTATAACTTTTATAAATGTTGTACGAATATTTTTGGACGAAAATATGTTTTATTATTAAAAATAAAATGATAGTATTGTAATATATTGTATATCTGATACGTAAAAAAAGGTAACGGTCAATATATTAGAATTTTATCCCGCAAGAAGTATTACTCTTGTTTGAGAAAATGGGAGCATGATGTCCTTGCGTTGAACAAGGGAAGACAAGTCAGATAATGACACGTGGGTACGAAAACGACCACAGCACGTGGCCGAGCTTTATAATTTTGGGTTATGACGTGTGTTTTGGGACCACCTAACATATCGGAATGGCCTCAAGTCTAGGAATTTAAGTCCCACTTCCTTCCGGAGGATGTGTATGGCACATTCTAACGCACCAACTCTGTTTATTTTCTTAAAAATAATTTTCATAATTTTTGATATTTAATGTGCTCAAAAATTTATTTAATAGAATTATTTTTCAAAAATAATTTTTTTAAAAAAATTAATAATTTTATTTTAAAAAATAAAAAATATATATTGCTCATCACTAATTAGTAATCGATGATAATCATTGACAACTAGTGTTATTTATAAAATTTTATTCTAACGTAATTTATTTAAAATAAATAATAAATAATATAAATATAAAATTTTGTTGTCTAAATTTTTTTATAGTTTTATAAAATAAAAAAAGCATTTTGATAATATATTTCAAACACTTAAAAATATATTTCTCAAAAAATATTTTTTAAAAAAATATTTTTTAAAAAAATATTTTCTATAAATAACTTATTGTTTGTGAATAAACGAGGTTAAATGTAAAAGTTTATTTTTTAAATTATGTTAAGCAAGACCCTATAATTAGATAAAATAACATTATTTCATTCAAATTGAAAGACGGTAAATATATTTTAAGTGAAAATAAATAATTAAATATTATTTATCAATAATAATTATGCCTTTAATAATAATATGTATTTTTAATATAAATTTAAATTTTCCTAGTTTATTAAATGTATTATAATAAATATATTTAATTTCTATAATTATTTTTTATTAAAATATATTATATTTCAATTAAAGACAAATAACATTATTCTATTAGATAATATCGAAGATGTAAACTTTTTCATAATGAAATGTATCACTTCATCTCTAAACTTTCAACAAAACTTAGTAAGTGACTAATCCGTACGAATGTATAATTAAACACTTAAATTTTTATGCCTTAAATTTTAATATTTGCAATTTTTTATATCTATTTTTGCAAATTAAAGGTTGCATGAATCTCACTTGCGATGGCATATAACCAAATTGAACAAATAGCTAAATGAGTATGGCATTTGTCTTACTCACATCCTCTTTGCTAATCACATTTTTTTTTTCAATTCTATGATTTCTTGTGGCAGTGAAGCCATTAGGATTTTAGTTACGTTTCTCGTTGGCTGCACTTTTTGATTTTCAATTTTTTTGAAATAAAAGAAATTACATCATTTTCAATTCAGTAATAACTTGATCTAAACTAAATAGTGTTGGCATAAAATTTATGATCGAGTTGGATATGAAATTTACAAAAAACTGATTTAATTTATAATTTTATTAGAGCAATTGATTTGATTTATCATGATTTGATTCAGTTTATTTTAGAATATAAATATCAAATGTTAATTATTAAATGAAGCATATATATATATATATATATATAGTTATCTTATTTTATCAAATTTAATGCTTTATGATTATATTTTTTTTTTTACAGATGAAGATCATTATTTTAATTAAATGAGATTCAATATATTTGATATCAATAGGTTTTAATATATATTATAAACTCTAATTTTTATATTTTATTGATAGAGAAAGGAAAAAATGATGAAAGGAAAAAAATGATATTCATAGATAAAAATCATTATCTTTCATCTAAAAAAATAAGCCATAATATCTTAATTTGGAAAATAATTCTAATATTATTGAATTAAAACTCATTAATAATAGTATATTTTAAATTAATGTATTTTTGTTTGCAATAATAATGTTTATGAAATGATGATAAATATCAAGCAAAGATCAACTTGAACTAAAGGATCATCCAACATCAACCAATCCCAAATACACACCGATTGAAGGCTTGGTGTAAAAGATTTTTTTTACAATAATTCAATGATTTAATTTGTCATTTTGAAAGATATTTAAGACAATCACGTCATATTTTAGGGAATATATATTATAATATAATAGTCGTTCTCATATATATATATCCACAAAAAGGGTTGTATTGTGATCGATTTTTCTAATTTTATTATCATCAATGAGAATCTCATTTTTATTATTTCTATTTTTTCATAATTATTAATTAATGTGATAAACATAGATTGAACACACAATTTTTACATAATTAAAAAATAATAGTCATAAATTTAAGTATTGTGCAGTATGATTATAAGTAATAAATTTTAAATAAATTAAATATTAAATAATTAAAAGTAATATATAAAATTAAAATTTATTATTATTTTATAATATATTATTGTATAAAATCTTATTATCAAATAAATAAAATAATAAAATAAAAATTAAATTAGTATAATAAATTATAATAATAGTATGATTTTTATTTTTTATTATATAAGAAATTAAATATTGATTATTATGTATTTGAATAATTTCTTATATTATTAATTTTTAAAATTATTTTTATGTGAATTTTCCATAATATTAAAATTTTAAAATTGTTGTTATGTAAAAAATATTCTATATTACTAAATTTTTAAATTGATACTTATAAAAAATACTATATTATTAATATAATTATTTAATAAATGATAAATATTCATTGAAAATTGAGATTGAGATCCAAAATAATTATACAAATTGATGATAACGAGGGGCGTTAAAATTGCGATAGATAATCTAACCATAAGTTATTAATGATTAAAGCCAAAGTTATTTTCGTAATTGGGACATTTAATTTATTTTTTAAAGATAATAAATAAAGGCAACTGAAAAACTTTGGTGCGCGTGCTACGTATGGACACAAGCAAGCGCAAGGCTGAAATGAAAAAACGCTGACACATCCAAAGCCAACACGCTTCCCATGCGCTCCCATGGCGTCCCAAACAGAGTGAGCGGCAACATTTTGCTCAAAATGCGAATCAAGAAAAAATACCATAAAACCTCCAAAAATAAAAACCCAAATTTCTCTGCCGGGATCACACGAGCCAACACGTTTGCCTGCCACGATGCAGACAAACAAATTAGAAATAAAACCGTAACGGCAACAAGCAAATATAACGGTGTTTTGTACCAACTCTTCTCCAGGATCGGACCCCGTCTGAATTTTGATGTGACGTTTTTTAACGTAGCTACTCCCCCGCCGCCTTTATCAGCGGTTTGCCGTTCGCTTCCCACAGGGTTGTACAGTGATACCTGCTCACCATGAAACCGCAGTTACGTTAACTAGCAACACTCTGCGCTGTGGATTGTGCGTACGCGAGCGATAGGATGCGTTGCAAAAAATTTGTTATTTTTGATATATTCTATTGAAGATTTAGACAAATAACACGTACATCTGCAATCAATATTTAATTAGTGAAAAAAAATTTGGATTTTTTTTTTTAAAATTAGAACCCGTATATCACTTAAAATTACTTCAAAAATATTGTAGCCTTTATTCTTTATTTCTATCATTTTATGTGTTTAGACTCTTAGATGAGTTATGACAACAATAATATCTTTAGATATCGTTTAGTTAAATAGGTGGATCGACAATTTTATTAATGTTTCCTATTGAAGTGATGAGAGAATTGTTTTAAATTTGTGAAATAAAATTAGTTGGTTGTTGGATTCTCCTTCATACATAAAAGGATCGGTTTGATTAGAATGTTCTTGCTTTCATTATTTATCAACCGATTGGATTAGTTAGAATCATTCAAATTTCATTTGAGCTAACAACTCAATTAGTTTCAAATTAAAAAAAAAAAAGAAAATGTCAAATTCAAAATTTTAATTATTGTATAATTTTACTATTTGTACAATTATTATTATTATTTTTTCAGATACATAAATGTATCAATAAATTTTAATTATTTATTATAAAAATTCACTCAACTTATTCTGTCATTTATAAACCAGGAAATGAATTTGCTTTACACGTCATTTGGATGTATATTCGACATGAATCTTAATTTTGATTTGACATGAAATTAAATTTACATAATTTTTGGTTTGATATTGAAATTAAAAATTATAATTATTTCAAAGACATACCTATCTAAATGATTTGACAGCATGTTAAATCGTAGAGGAACTTTTGTTGATTAGCTGATATGGTAATACGTAATTTAGCCATGAATCTCCCTTGATTATCCTAGTTTTTTCTTCACCAGACCCTGATTATCCTAGTTAAGATCATATGGTTTACTCAGTAGTTATATCAAATGTTTTAGGCATCAAAGATGATTGTGTTTGCGTCCTATAAATGCAAATCAGACTGCCAATTCACTGCAACAAACTGGGTAAAAAAAAATAAAAATAACTGTGGGTTTTGGTCCGAAGCTGGAAAGTGTACAGTAGCTTTATAGGTAGCTAATAAGAGTAAATTGTATGTTGGAGGGAGATGGAAATTACAGGACCAGAGAAAGCTCAGAAAAGGACTAGAGAGAGCAGAGACCACACTATACCTATTATTATTATTATTATTTTATTATGAATCTAATCTGATTGAGAAGAGGTTGAGGAAGGGGAAAAAAAAAGAGAAAGGTGTTGCAGGGGAGTTTGGTAATTTAATTCGAAGTCTTCACTGTTTTGAGATAGAGAATCACAGCAAGAAGTAGCAACAAATCACAACACACGCTGCTGCTTCTCTTCTCCCTCTCTCTCCCTCTGAAAAGTATTGCCAACAAAAAAACAGCGGTTTTTGTGTGACTCTCTACTGATCACCAAAAAAGCACAAAGCG
This sequence comes from Omphalea diandra, assembly GCA_949677035.1. Lineage (NCBI taxonomy): Eukaryota > Viridiplantae > Streptophyta > Magnoliopsida > Malpighiales > Euphorbiaceae > Omphalea > Omphalea diandra. The sequence goes on along the minus strand of CATIWR010699502.1, from coordinate 42,395 downwards.
GTTTTTGTAACTGAACACATAAGCCAAAGATGATAAAAGCTCAACCCTACCTCTACCGCTGACCACGCATTCTTCTTCTTCTTCTTCTTCTTCTTCCTTTACTGCTAATTGTGAATTCAATGCTCCTATAACCGTCTTCTCTTTTTTCTTTTATTTGCCCATTAATGGGATAGCGTTTACTGCTTCAATCCCTTTTCTTGTCCTTTATTATTACTGAAGAAGATTTTTTTGCTCTTGCGGGATTGTTTCTCTGGTACGACGTTGTTCTTGCTGTCGTTTTGAATGGCTCATATGGAGAGGAATCTCAGGGGTGGCGGTGGTGGTTCCATTTCTCATGCTCAAAGAGGTAGGGATGTTGTGCTTTTTTTTTTTTTAAAAGTAAATTTCTGAAAGTATCTGTTTAGAAAATGGATGGTCTTTCGAGCTCCGTTTGGATGCCCAGAATGGAAATTTTGGACTTCTAATCCTGCTCTCTTTTTTCCCCATCGATTTTGGTCTGCATCGTCTGCTTTTAGTGCTTGTATTCAGGAAAATATGGAATTTTGGTTCTGGTTTCTTGTAACTTGAAGGGCTCAAAAATAGTTGCTTGTCTCCTCTCTTTTTTCTGGGACCAAACAGAGATTAAATCCATTTTATTTGTGTTGTTTTGAATTGATGGGGGTAGGAGGAGCAGATGATCTGTACACCGAGCTATGGAAGGCATGTGCAGGTCCATTGGTGGAGGTCCCGCGCCCCGGAGAGAGAGTTTTCTACTTCCCTCAAGGTCACATGGAGCAAGTATGTGTTTGTTTTCATTCTAGTCCCGTGGATCGAAATCTGTTCTTGCTTTCTTTCTTTCTTTCTTCGTGTCCAGTTGGGTTTTAATTATGTGTATGTGTGCAGCTGGAAGCGTCAACAAATCAAGAACTGACTCAACAAATCCCTCGCTTTAATCTTCCTTCTAAGATCCTTTGCCGAGTTGTTCATATTCAACTGCTGGTATGCCTCTTTTTGTATTCATCTTCTTCCCCATTTTTTTTCTTTTTATTTTCTTTTTTCATGTCATTTTATTCAATTTATAGGCTGAACAAGAGACGGATGAGGTTTATGCTCAGATCACCTTGCACCCAGAACAAGATGTGAGTAAATATCTTCCAGTTTTGGATTTTCATTTTCATTTTCTGTTTTTGGGCTTGATTTTGCTGAATTATAATAGGGTTAAAAATGAATTTTTTCTTTCTGTTTCTATAAGCTTGTAATTACATGCAGTGTTTTTCACTTTTCATTTCTTTTGGAGTGTGTTTGCGTGTGTGGGAGGGACCAAAGGCTTACACTTCTAAATTCGGGATGAGGGTTTTGAACGAAAACGTGGTTTTATTTATTTATTTATTTTTAATATGATTATATGATGATTGCAGCAAACGGAGCCTACAAGTCCTGACTCATACCCACCTGAACCGCGGAGGCCAACAGTTCACTCTTTTTGCAAAATTCTAACAGCTTCTGATACTAGCACGCATGGAGGGTTCTCAGTCCTCAGAAAGCATGCCAGTGAATGCTTGCCTCCATTGGTAATCCATCTTTAGTTATAATGCATATATTAATGACTGACTGAAAGTTTGTTACTGCACACTTTTTCATTTACATCAGGATATGAGCCAATCAACTCCAACTCAGGAGCTGGCTGCCAAAGACCTTCATGGGTATGAGTGGCGATTTAAGCACATATTTAGAGGTAAATATTGTGTTCAACTGTGGTTTGTTATCTGTATTAACGATGTGATTCACTGAGATGAGAACACAGTTAAGCAACCTGCGTTAGACTTGTTATGTAAATGCTTTCTCATTTTTGTAATTAGGTCAACCCCGGAGACATTTGCTCACAACAGGGTGGAGTACATTTGTCACTTCCAAGAGACTAGTTGCTGGAGATGCTTTTGTGTTTTTGAGGTATCTGCACTCGAATAATCTAACTTGTTTCAGTATGCAAATTCAGGTCTCACAGTGTTATGGTTATTTTTTGATTTTCCTTTTGCAATTATCAACATGTTGGACTGGTTGTGCAGGGGTGATAATGGGGAATTGCGAGTTGGGGTTAGGCGTCTTGCTCAGCAGCAAAGTCCCATGCCGTCATCTGTGATATCCAGCCAGAGCATGCTTTTAGGAGTGCTTGCTACTGCCTCTCATGCTGTTACAACACAGACCCTCTTTGTTGTGTACTACAAGCCAAGGTTTTGTACTTATTAATGCTTCCATTTACTTTAAACCTAGGTAGCACTTATATTAAGTTGTCATGTAGTGTGGTGTGTCTTGACTATGTTTCTAATGCTCTTTTTCAGGACGAGCCAGTTTATAATTGGGTTGAACAAATATCTGGAGGCAGTTGACCATGGATTCTCTGTTGGTATGCGCTTCAAGATGAGATTTGAGGGAGAAGACTCTCCTGAGAGGAGGTATATCTATCACATGTTTTCTGCTTGTCTTGCGGTATTGTTATTTTAAGATGATTCTTAATTCCTGTATATATGTTTGATTAGGTACACAGGAACAATAGTTGGTGTTGGTGATATTTCTCTGCAGTGGTCGGGATCTAAATGGCGATCATTGAAGGTTGATACAGTTTTGAAAATCAAACATGGATACTGACGTACTTGTTTTCTTTTTTTTTTTTTGATGTTTGTTTCCCCTTATTATTTCCTGGACAGGTACAATGGGATGAGCAAGCAACAATTCGAGGGCCAGAGAGAGTTTCTCCATGGGAGATTGAGCCTTTCGCAGCTTCTACTTCTATGAATCATCCTCAAACAATTGTAAAGAGTAAAAGGCCCAGACCTGTCGATACTCCAGCATCAGGTATGGCTATCAAGAGTTATGATTGCTCAGTATTTCAACAAGTTCTTGCTGGTTATCTACAACTTATGCGATGCGTTAACTGGAATGTAGAAATCACTACCAATTCAGCTACTTCACCTTTCTGGTATGGATCAACTCAATCCCATGAGTTTAATCAACTAGGTAGTACTGCAGAAGCTCAAAGTTGTGAAAGCCAAGTTGTTTGGTCTATGAAGCAGAAGGAAATTGATAGCAGTCTTCCCAATAGCAGCGGCTGCTGCAACTCTAGGGTTCGACCAGAGGGCATCTGGCCTCCTTCTCCTCACATGAATGTCTCTCTCAGCCTTTTCTCTGATTCAGCTGATGAAAATAAAACTTCAGCAATGCAGTCTAGCATCTCTGGATATGCTTCTTCTGCACCATCAAAGCAAAACAATGGCCTGTTGCATGATCAGATGGGTAAAGGGAGAAAATATGAAAATCCTGTGGGATGCCGTTTGTTTGGAATTGATATAACAAGCCATTCTAGTGCTGCTGCTACTCCTATGGAGGATACTTGGAGTCCAACTTCTGACTCCAGTGGTGCCAGAGGGCTTGATCTTACAAGTGATTCTGACAAAGGTCAAAATATGGATGTTTCAAAGTCCTCAAAGGAACAGAAGCAAGGTGCATCAGAGGGATTACCAAGGGAGACATATAGTAAGCTAGGCTTCACTTCTTCCACAAGGACACGTACTAAGGTAAAATTTACTGTTGTTTCTGGATTTAATTGGTTTGCTCTTGTCCGTTTAACATCACTTTCTGATAAACACAATTTGTTTGATTGTGAAGGTGCAAATGCAAGGAGTTGCTGTTGGTCGTGCTGTTGATCTAACAGTGTTGAAAGGGTATGGAGATCTTATAAAAGAGTTGGAGGAAATGTTTGAAATTAAGGGAGAGCTTTCCACTCGTGACAAATGGGCTGTTGTATTTACCGATGACGAGGGTGATATGATGCTTGTGGGTGATGATCCATGGCTGTGAGTAGCTAATGCAATTCTTCCTTGACTTGCTAACTTGTTAGCATTTAGTTGTTAACTTGTTATTGAGTATTTGAAATCTTATCTTGTAATTGCAGGGAGTTCTGTAAGATGGTTAGGAAAATCTTAATATATTCAAGTGAGGAAGTGAAGAAAATGAGCCCAAGGTGCAAGCTTGTTGCATCATCATTCGAGGATGAAGGGACAATTGTGAACTTGGACTCGGAGCATAAGTCTGAGACATGAAAGTTTGGAAAGACATTTTACTTCATATGGTTTTCGTTTCTTTTAATTTTCTTTGGTTTTGGGATGGTGGTGGAAGGAGTCTTCTTTTGGTTCAGTTTGCTCGGTTTTTTTTGAGCTTGCAACTAGTATGATAGTTACGTGAAGTAAGCATATATATATATACTATTGGGTCTTTTGGTGGAAGGAGGCAAAAAGTACTTTCATCAAAACACTGGAGGAACTTAGGGTTAGAAATGGAATTTGTGTATACTTTGTTTTGTGGGTCGGTATGGACTTAAATAAATCACCCTGTAAAAATATATATTATTATGCTTGTGTTTTGGTGGCAGTTAGTTCTTGGTTTCTTATGAAGTAGTGAGTTGTAGCTTTCACCATTATCAACTGGCATACCTGCCTTGGGGGAAGCCTACACAGGAAGATGCCTTAATTTCTTAGCTTAATCTCCCTTGACTGATATTTTGGGACCATTATCTACAGAGGAAGATGCTCTTCTATGTGGGGCCATTTTGGCCATAAGAGTGCGCTTCTTAAATTTTCAGGGCTGCATTATCATCTTTGCTGCTGGTCCCAAAATCAATTTATTATGTTGAGGCTTTCTGATTGGTCTTTCTCGTATCTTACCATTGTCTAAATAACCAAAGTTTGAAGGCTGTTTACTCCTAAATGTTTGCGTAGCTATAAACCATTTCCTTTTATGGGAGGGCATCTTGAGGATTTAGTGATTAGTTGCCTTTTAGGTATTCTGTGGTTGGGGTAATTGCTCAATTGGATATGGTTGGTTTTTCGTAGGGGTGATTTGTAAATGGGCATGTGTAAGTGAAGACTGTTATTAGGTTTGGGTCCAAGTTCTATGATTCCAAAGATAGTGGTGTGGGAAAAAAAAAACTGTGATTGGGATGCTGACCTGGCTGTAAGAGAGAGAGAGAGAGAGAGAGATAGTAGATTGATGTCCCTTACCTTTACAAGTTGTTCTATAATGTGGAGGCAAGGGTAGTTTTCATGGAGATTACTTGCTTTAAAGATATTACTGTTTCAAGTGGATTTTGGGGGAAAAAGAAAAAGGAGCTTTAAAAAGGTGTAAAATCCATTTGACAGTGACGGAGAGGATATGAGAACATTTTCTCTCATTTGAAAGTTTATGCTTTCGATTGTTATAGATTTGAAGAATAAAAACCCAGAAAACAAATTAATTAGTGCCAGGTAACTAATGTTAGTCAAAAATAAACAAGAGGATTATTTTATGTGGGTGCGTGTGAAAAAGAAAACTAGAAAATATGTCAATAATGAAAAAGTAATTGAAGTTGGGGGATTCAAGCGCAACAAAATTAAGCTTAAAATGATATTTTATATTCAAATTTCATCCAGTCAGAATTGGACATGTTTCTCTTGTTTGATAAATTCATATTTTTATTTTTGTTATTTCTTTATATGCATGCAGCTGGTAGGCAAAGTTATATAAGATATTTTTTATTTTTTTAATTTGATTTTTGATTTCGCATTGAAAAAATTTAAATGCATGAAACTGATATAGTGCATTTTTAAAATCATCTAGAGAAGATAAATATTTTCTGAGTGTATGGAATTGATATAAATATACGCATTTAAAATCACTTGAAAGAGAGATTTAGCCTTAAAACCTGATTATATTAAGTCAACATGGCGTGCTCTTATAACTGCTCAAAAATGATAATATCTTCAAGTGTAATAATTTGGTATAAAAGTGCACTTTTGAGAGGGGAATTTAATATTAGTTGATACAAGAAGTGATCCAATAATATCATTATCATAAATATGAAAAAAAAAGAAAATCAAAAAATAATATATCATAAAATTCCACACAGCCCATATTTCCCATTTAAACCCTATTTTTCGTCTTAACTATCATTAGAAAATTTTTTTAAAAAAAAATCTAAAACTTAAACTAGATGTGTAAACTTATTCTGTTTTTCTTTTTTCTTTTAAAAAAAATTCCAATGGAATTGGAAATTGAAATATGTCATTTCTTAATGCATATCTTAAAGCTTTTATTGCTATAGTGGCCTCAGAAGCCAAAATTTCCTGAAGTAGTGAAGAAATAGAGTGTCTGTCTCAGTAGTAGGTCACCGCAAAAGACAGTACCCTCTCTCTTCTATGCTTAAAATAAATAAAGAGACCTCACAAGTGAAGTGACTCATCTGCTTTTCTCTCTATCTATCTGTCCTACGTGACATAATAAGACATTGCACATCGCAGTGCAGCTTCTCCTTTTGTAAAATCTTCCCCATCAATAGCTTCAATAAATCCACTATTCCGTTGCCATTCCCATGCAAAAACTGTAATAGGCAGCAGCCAAGTTGGCAGAAAACAAAAATTATAAGTCATGATGTGTTATCAAGTTGATTAATTGTAGACCCATTTTAATTATAGATGTCACAATCTAGAGCCCAATTCTTATCCCAAATCGGCCTATTCAATATCTAAGAAAAATACAAACTAATGGTCCAACCATAGACTATAAACCAGGCCAGTAAAACTAAATAGAGTAAGCCCTAAGAATGCAGCTGCAGAAGTCTAGCAAGTACTAAAAACGGTACTTCTCGCTGCTCCTACTGCCTTAAACCTTCAACTCTAGGCCGCTGCTTTAAAGCCTAATAAGATGCATTTCAATCTCAATATATAATCCATTGCTCGCGCATTTGATATTTTCATTCTTGAAATGTAATGTTCGCAATGTGATAATGCTGTCAGTACTCAGTATCATCAGTAGATAAAAAAAGAAAGCGATGCAACACTGTTCACTAGCTTTGCAGTTTGATGGTCCCAAATAATGCGACTCGAATTTCGAGAAAATGTTTCAGGGTCTTTACTAAGTTTCGTGTCCTTTATTAGGCACGAAAAATTCTATTTATAATCTTCTATTTTTTATTTATATTTTTTTTACAATATTTTCTTATTTAAAAATTTTTTCACACACTTCTCTTTTTTTTTTTACCCTTTTAATTTTGACAACTCACATTTTTTCTTATTTTTAATTGCACAACTTATTTTCAATATAATCTCTAAATACTTTATATGCAAATAACTCATTAATTTGAGATAAATACCTTAAAATAACATATATGATTTTGAAAAAAATCCTATATTTATAAAAATATTCAAATATCGTTAATTAAATATAATATATCATCTAAATTAATTATTTATAGTATGAAAATATTTACATTATTAAAATACAATAATTCAAATACTTTAATATGATCATATGAGAGTTTTCATTATTAAACACAATCATTTCGATATTTGTGTCAATTATACATAATAGTAGATATTGGTGTAATTTGATCTATTAATACTTAAAATAAAAAAAAAAATTTACTTAATTTATAGAGTATGGTAAGTTTTAATAAAAAATTTTTATAAGGTGTGATAAGCTTTAATATGATAAAAGGTTATATATAAGTTTTAGTTAATTTATAAAGTGATAAATTTTAATAATATAAAGGGATTGCATATAAGTAGTAAGAGTGAAAAAAATAATTTATTTAGAGTATGTAAATAATATAATTTATCAAATTTTAAGGTGTGTGTAAAAGAGAAAATAGGAGATTGCAAATAAAATTTTCCTTGCCAAGTTTTAGAAAGGAATAATAAAGCCCATTCAAACCAAGCCAAGCCCACACATAAACATTTTGTTTTTCGAGTTGTTATATTATAGACCCTTATCTATTTAGTAATATGGATCAGAAATCTATCACACGTGCTATAGGAAAAAAAAATCTCTTTCTTTTCTTTGTCATTTAATTCTCTGTTTTGGTATATATTTTTTATTTTTTCCTTTATTTTATTTTTTTAATAAATGAGGTTTTTATCCTATAAAAATCAATTTAGATATATACAATTTATTTAATCTAATGAATATTTATTTTATGTTATATATATAATATCAGAATATAAAATAAAAATGATAAAAAATAATATAATTATATTAAAATCTTCAATTAAAAATAAAAGAATACAACAATTTAGGATTAATTATAATATATTTAGTTTATAAATTCTATAGTGTTTATCAATTTTAAAATTACAAAAAAAATGAAAATATCAAAATATTTAACTATAAAAAATGAATATACCGTTTATAAAAAATGAACCATAGTTTACTGATAATGAATCTATAGTCTACACCAAATGAATCTATAATTTACAAAAAATAAATCTATAATTTATTGATAATTAATTTACCGTTTATACCAAATGAATCTATAATTTACAAAAAATGAACCTACTGCTTATAAAAAATGAATATACAGTTTTCTGATAATAAATTTGTAGTTTATATCAAAATAAATTAACAGTTTACAAAAAATAAATTTACAATTTACTGATAATAAATCTACAGTTTATATAAAAAAGAGAAATGAATATATAATATAATTGAATATAATATTCAATATTATAATATGAATTAATATTTAAATATAATAATATATTATAATTAGTATAACATAATATAATATAATTAAATTAATTATATAAATTAATTAAATATTTATATACAATTATAAATAATAATATAAATTATGTAATTATAATAATATAATAATATATTATATTACATTAATATAATTATATACCATATTTAAAATTATAATACATAACAATACACAAAAATCATTTAAAAAAAACAAAACAAGAAAAAAAGGAAATAATAAGTTATGCACATTTTTCTTCTTTTTCATAAGTGTCATAGATCTCTAGTTTTTGTTGTCACATGGATAGAGGTCAATAATATAATTTGCCTTGCTTTTTTCGGAGACCACAAACAACACTAACTGGGCCCGAGTAGCCCAACATACTAGCCTGCTTTGGTCTAAATTGATCACCACCGTTATCACAGGCTAGCAGTTAATTTCAATGCTCTGATGATGATGCTGTCCGCTAATTGAATAGGTAGTGTAAATTTTTCGCACTATGTTATGATCTTAGTTGATGTTGCTACGTAGATAGAAATCCATAATATAATTTGTCATGCTTTTCAGGCAGACCACAAATGACACTAACTGGGCTTGAGGAGCCCAAAAATACAAGCCTGCTTTGGTCTAAATTGATCACCACCGGAATCACAGAGCAGTCAATGTCTATGCTCTCATGATGCTGCTGTCCTCTAATTGAATAGTTTATTGTAAATTTTCCGCACGTGTTATGGATCTTAGTCCATTCCTAGTCCATCACTAGATGAGTAAATATTTTTGGTTAGAAAAAGACAAAGCAAAATTGATAAGGTATGCACATCTGACCATATTGGGTTAGGAAAAAAAAAAAAAAATTAGTGGTAGACCCAAGTCTGCTGGTTAGAGAAGAGTCTCTATCTATATTGAGCTGTAAGTATTTGCCATTTTCTATTCCCACAACTTCACCACATTTTCTTCGTTACCCTCGCTCTGTCTCTCTCTCTCACGGAGGATGACTCAATGTACATACACTGCTGTTTAAGAATTAATTAACTGAGATTAAAAATCTTATATATGAACTTCTCATTTAAAATATAGTGGTAAAGAATACTCACAAAACAATGACCACCCCAGATTTGCCTTTTGGATTTTGGTTTTGGGCGCACATTGCAGAAATAATCAATTGATTTTTGGTTTTTGCCATCACCTCCTCAAAAAATTATGTCTGAATCATTAAATTTTTAAATATTTTTTCTGTACCCAGTTAAAAATAAAATAAAAATTAATGCTTCTACTTTTGTTTGGGCACTGTACAAGAGAGGACTGGACAGAAAGGCATGACAAATAGGCCTCATGTCAAAGGGCAGCTCAATACTCTGAGGCTTGATAATGCCTTATTTTTTTCCTTTGAAAATGACTGTATACATACACTGTAAAGAAAAACAAAAATTGCCTAATTGCTTTTTGACTTTTTTGGATTTAGGGATGGGTAATTTGGTATAGTTTCTACTTCAAGTGCTGGTAGTTAAGTGGATTATTTCACATCGTCATTGACAAGTTGCAAGTCATCTCTCTTGCTCTTCATTAATCATGGACACATTTTCTTTAGCTCACAATGACATGTACTTCTTAGTTTAGAGTGTGGAAACGGACTAGACACGCTAATTCTTGTTAAACTATCTCAATAGTTTTCCACTCAGAGCAAGATATAACCTATAGGTATTTATCTATCAATTACAAAGATAACAAGGAAATTAAAATCCTTTAATCAATTAGACTAGTCTTGTTGGCCATCACTTTTTTATGAAATGATGAAAATATAGAATTTGAGTTTTTATCTTCTTTTAAAAGTAATATTTGGGTGATTAAATTTTCAAATAAACTCATAATCTCTTTCTCGTGAATCTTATTAACACTAATTCTTAATGGTGTAGACTCTTATAGAAAACGCTAGCATTAATTTGTTAACAATGCAAAGCACTCTAACACTAATACCTAATTTAAAAGAAAAATTGCAGTTAAAAGAAAAGGGGAAATCATGGACACCCAATACGTATGAACTTCTCTGCATTTAAGTATTGCCAATGCTGCTCTTCTATAAGTAAATTCTGATGGGAAGATGGAAGATTTTATGATAGTTTGGTGGCAGCAAGGAATGAGTTGTCCGGAAGGGCATTTCAAGGATCAAGTCCAACAATTGATAGATACTGGCATCCAATGCTGCTCTTACTCAAAGTTAAGATCAGGTGTGCTTGAGAGCACTGAAATTGTATCTCCCAAAAATTGGTATCAGTTCAAATATTTGAACTCCTGTGCTTTCTTTCACATTTCTTTATTTTTAAGGGATATAAAACTATGACACACTTTAGTACTAAGGTCACTCTCAAACCACACTTTTCCCATTTAACGCAAACAAAAGGGAAACGTTTTTGTTGCTTTAGTAATTTCAATGTTTTGTTCTTCTCGCTTTTTATTTTTGCATTCAATTTAAAATGAGAGGGCAGCAGCTAAGTTTTAGAATTAACATTAGAGAAAATATATGATTAGAAAGGCAATAATCACTGATCAGTCCAAAGTCTCATTTCAGCGAACCTAATTATTAAGGTGGGGGGACTAGCTATAGTGTAAATTCAGTGCCCATGATGAGCATATACAATAACTTGGCAAATAATAACGATGAGGACTCATAAGCTTTAACAATATGTATAGAGTTATCATTAGGAAGATAATGCGATTTTAATTCCTTTGCCAATTACAAGAAAACAACAAATTGGTCCCTAAAATTGAAGATTTCTAAGAAGGAGCACTATACTCAAACAAAATAAATAAATAGAGATAATGAATATAATAACGAAGGACGACATTTTTCTCATGATGAGAACGTTCCTCTCTCCTCCCATCTCCCCCATTGTCTCCCTATGGTACAAAGTCACTCTACCTAAAAATCACATACAGTAACACCATATAATACAAACCCCAAAAGATATAGAGGCCAAAGCATTAAGAGAGGAGTCCGTAATAGGAGTGAGTAATGGGATCTGATGCGACAGACGAAGAGCAAAGCTTCACACCAAGATTACCATTGATCTTCAACCCGCCATCACAAGCATATCTGCAGTCACCACAGCGGTCAGGGGCACTAACTCCGCCACTCTACACCTTAGCCTCCGTCCCATTCCGGTGGGAGGAAGAGCCTGGCAAGCCTAGAGGCTGCACTTCTGCTTTGTCCACCCTCATTACTCATGACTTCAGCCCCAAGTGCCTAGAGCTACCTCCAAGGCTACTGTTCTCGCCCACTACAGTCGTGGACGGACCTTACATGGGCAAGCCCAGATTTCAGTCGTCGTCGTTTAGGATGATCAGAAGGGAGTGTTACGGGTCGTTTCGTGGGAGTTGTAGCCCTGAAAGAGGTCAGCTTAGTACTATTGTTCTTGGAAAGAAAATAATCAAAGATAGAGGGTTTTTGGGTTCTTGGCGTTGGGGAAGGAGCGGTTTCACGAGTAAGAGAGAGGCTGCTGGCGTTAGCTGTGTGTTTCCTTCGTCTATGGATAGAAAGACTGAAGGTAGCTACAAAGAAGAGGAGACAAGTAACAATCATAAGAATGTCAAGATTACAAGCATCAGAAGATCAGGCAGCGTTTCATCTCATGCCAGGTCTCATTTCTGGGTTAGTCAATTATTTAGTTCTTCAGTCTCTATTAATTCTTTATATGTTATATGCAATGATTTCGAGAAAAGAAAAACACACCGTTATATATCTTGCCTCTATCAATCATATGTTCCTTTTTTTTTTTCCTTTTTATCGTCATTATTGTTTAGCTAGTAACTGGCAGTTTTCCTCACAATCTATTCGTTGGGAAGGGAAATTTTTTTTTCATAAACTGGATTTTCTTCTCTGATTTGCTCTATTGAATGTGTATATAGTGTAGAGAAACGCAAATTATGAACAAAATTGTATAGCCTTTAAGGCCCTGAGAGAGCGCATTTAATTGTTTTGGTGAATTGGGTTAATGGGAAGTAAGTGAACGTTTTAGTAATTATCTTGGCAAATGCAAGCAACAATAAAGATGATAAAATTAAGCTATTTGGTGAAACTTCTATTCAATGTAGGGCATCTGATAGGCAGCATTAAAGAAGCTGTTTTTATTGTCATTTTGCAGGCGACTATTTATGAGGGATTGAAGCATGTAGTTCCATGGAGGAGCAGGAAACTAAAGAAAGATGGGCTTGTTATCTGACTTTTCTTTTGGGCACCAGAAGATGAGTCTCGTTAAAATACCTGCAAACCCCAACGATCCTGGTTCTGTCCTCTTACATGTATATGTGTCGATGAGAATGACGTTTAGTTGTGGGTTGTGACTTTTTTCATCACTACTTGGATCTTGCTCTCCTCTGTATATTTGAAGGACCTGTTGCTGCATCCTTTGTGTGTGTGGAATTCATGGGAAGAATTATTGTGGATTGTAGCCATGTGGTTAGATAGTGCAGCGATAAAGTATCAAGTCACGAGCAGTATAAGCATTCGTAGGAACTAATATGATGGTTTAATTCCTCATCTTTGTCCTTAGAGAATGACAATTGGTGAATGAACTTCTTGAATATGGTTTGTATGAGTGCCACAATTTGCTTCGTGTCATTTTCTATGAGCTTCATCCATAAACTTTCAGTTTTAAGATGTTGTAAAACAAGAATTCTAGCTATAGCCAACTATATAACAAAGTTCAAAGGTTTTCACCAAGTATGCATCACCAACACCCAGACAATTACTCATCAAGCCGTCTATATTAAAGAAAAGAAAAAAAGCGATCTAAGCTTCAATATACATAGTGAAACAGTACGTCCTGCAAACAGACATGATGGAATTTTCAGAGAAGTTGCAAAGCAGTTAAGCAGAACAACCGGAGGCTATCCATCAACCACCCATCTCAAAGTATATGCAACTAAAATCTTCAAATTTGCATTCTATATTAACTTGAGCGGTTCAAATTCATATTTTGGTTATCAACCAACCCTCATCACTACAAATATTATTACACTACCTCTGACACAATATTAGCCCCGCAACTTTAGTTCTTATACAAATTCTAAGGATTTCACACCGTTAGCCTATAAGAATAAAGCATATGAAAGCAACTGATTAAATATAAAATCAAATTTCTCTCATATTCACCAACCGTTTAAAAGTGTCTATCAGCAAGGTGAGAAAATATCATATACTTAATACAAAACAGGAAGATGCTAAATGTGCAATACTTGTCACTTCTCAATTTTCAATTAACAAGGAAAGGCTTATTTCATGCTGCCCAGAATGGAGGGAAAAGAAAAGGAGTACAACTGAAAAGGGCAGGGAGAATAATATTCCCCTACTTGCTTTGATGGTTGCTTCATCCCTGCTTTTTACGCACACCTGCAACCACCTGCAAAAAAATACAGGACAACAATGTCTCGGAAAAAGAGAACTGAGCTATACTGTTTGAAATGTAACTGAAAATTGAAAATATTTCTTGGCATCTGATAAATGTGCTTCCACTATCACATACTCTGAATAGCCAATCTCAAATATTCAAGGTCCAACCAAGTAAAAGCGCTTTTAGTTTGCCATGTTTGTAGTTACAAAATCAAGCACTTAAGGCTAGAAAAGGTCATGTAAAAAAAAAAAAAAAGTCCTCAATCTCAAAAAAAGACTTTGACAATCTAACCATGCCATTTCAATAATTATCTATATTTTTCATCTAAAAATCAAATCAAACTCAAACCTGAATTCCAAACTAGTTGAGGTGGCCTATATAAATCACTAAGTTAGCAAAACCAGCTAGACTATGTTTGGATGATACAACATTAGGTAACTCTAGGAGGGGTTCATGGATTGGGGATTCGAACTCAGGGCCTCCCTTCAAGATGAAAACAAACAAGAAGAATTCATATGAAAATCAGGCAAATGATCTATTGGCAGTAACTGGTGACCATCATTAATAAGTGGTTCTTTTATACTTATATCCTAGCATCTAATTCATTATTTTATATATTCATTTATTATACTTAAAATACCCATAGCTAGGTAACAGATGCCTATTTCAATCCACTCAAAAACAAGGTTATTGTCTAGTATTGACATGTTAGGCGCTTTAAAATCATATTAAAGTTTGAATTCTCAAAATTTAAGTTAAAATCTAAGCACAGGCCAAATAATGAAAACATTCCAATAAATTAATTCGTAATGAATAGAAAAGGTAGTAATTAGGAAAAGAAGGCAAATGATCTTGAACAATACTCACATCACTTAAAGCTGGCTGACGGACTTGCCTGCTCGTTTCCAAGGAATCCAAAATGGGCCTTACTACGGCAGGAAGGAACAGACCTGAAAATTTTTTAAATATAAGATTGAATAAGCCATTTCTCCGTGAAAAATAAAAATTTATGGCAGATAATTCGCATACAAAATTGCAAATAAACAAAGCAAATGACACACACACACATATCAGAAGGTTGTGTAAGCTATCGCCAATGGCAAGTTTAAAATGCAAGATCCGTTCAAGAATTAACATTTAGCTATGTGACAAGCAATGCTACTCGTGATTACGCTACAAACAGTCAGCATTAGGCAAGATGAGACTTAAACAATTACCTAGTAAAGCCAAAGCTAAACTAGTAAGCTGGCATGGTGATATTCTGATCTCAGAATATTATCAATCCCTAAACTGAATAATATTTGATTAATTTAAGGCAGTTTTTTACAATCCCAACGACAAATGTAAATTATCTTCATTAAATCAAATCCGTACAACTGCTATAACATTGATGCTTTTAGTTTTGGGGAAAAAAACAAAGAAATCCCTAGAATTCCTAAAACTCAGTTGTCTATAAGTTCACATCGAAAACCCCCAGTGAAAGAAAAACCTAATTGTAACTAAGACTGATTAGAACTTATAGACTCACCAACCCCAGCGATAAGGCAAGAAGCGGCGACTACAGGCTCATGCACCACGAATATCTTTAACTTCTCCATCACGGCCATCTTTCTCTGCTGCTCTTCTCCTTCTTCGGCTGGATCTTTCGAGGATCCGAACACTGACTGCTTCCTCGGACTTTAGTTCCTTTTCTTCAATGAATGCGGCCCCGCCTGGCCCAAGCCTCATACGTTTGCAAATTCTTATTTGATGGATTGGGCCGAGGGCCTTTTTTCATATGTTGGTGTACAGTGTCGGAGCTGTCGTTTGACGAATCGTTAAAATTAAACAATTTACAGGCCAGACGCCGTCAAGACCGTTTTTCAATATGTTCTTACAGTGACGCTGCTGTCGTGTGGTTCGACGACAGCAGTAATTGAATTGAACTAAGAGGGTACAACTGTCATTATATGTTTATTATGCCTATTTTTGGGCCGTCCCTGAACTGATAGAGCTGTGATTTAAAGACATCACCTATGAATCAGTCAAGGGCACGCACAGATGATAAGTGCTGACAACTTCTGGTTGTTTTGTTGATATATATCATATTGTAAAACATTTTCTATATAACCAGTTGTCTAGAGTAAAACTTGCTCCGTTTTAGCAAAATTACTAGAATTTGTTACGTAGCAGCTAAATAAAGAGAGAATAATTAGAGAATACAATAAAAAAGAAGGTTGCTAGCAGCCCTCCATATATCTAGGGATGGGTTTGGCAATTGAATTGCAATGATGGTGTGAGAAGAAAGAAAAGTTGTCATTTCTATTATCAAATATTATCATGGAATAGAAAATGGAAAGAGTGGTCTGTATCTTTCAATAATATTTTTAGAATAAGACGAGATTAGTCAATTAAATCGATAAAATTGATAATTGACTAATAATTTGATTTAATTTAATATGAAAAATCAAACACTCAAAAAATTTGATCAAAATTAAAAAATTGATAAAATTTTGATTAAATTGATTCAATTTAAAGTACAAAAAATTTAGAAATTTCAAAAAATTATATTGTTTTACTCAAAATTTAAAATTATTTTATCATATTATATATCTTTAAATTTTTTAGATATTTTAAGCATTATTTATGTATTTTTTCAAAAAAATTTAAAACTATCATATTGAATTGGATCAATTGAACCAACCGAATTAGATGAATTAGAAATTAGTCAGCTAATCAATTTGATCTTATTTTAAAAACATTGTCATTTAGAGCTTATTTATAGGTTTATTCTATTTAGCAACTGTTAAATTGATATAAATCAATATTTCAAAATTGAATTACTCAATAAACTGATCAATTAATTGATTTTAGATTTATTAATTTATTTGATTTAATTTAATTAGTTAAACATAAAAAATTAAAAATATTATTAAAGTAGTTTTAAGTATAAAAAATATTTAAAAAATAGAAATGTATCAATAATATTTAAAAATAAGAAATAATTTTGGAAAATAATTCAAAACTAATTGAATTGATTAATAATTAATTTTTAATATTTTAGATATGACCATTTCATCCAGACTAATACGAACATTAAAAGTGCACATACCCTCTTCCAAGGTTAGGAACATAAGTGACAGAGCGTTAACGGTGAGACTAGCTATCAAACTTTCGAGACACTGTACTCCTTATCAGTCACTAGCTGATGCAGGTGGCTCAGCATTTTGAGCCCGAGCCTATCCACTCACAAGAGCAGCAATAGATCTCCATCACTTGTTCTAGTTGGTAGAATGTAGCTTCTGACAGACGGTCTGTTGAAATTGCATATGCACTAAATTACTATAGGATTTATATTTGATAAAAAAAATAAAGTACAAAGAATTTTTCATTACTTCCATAGTCTTTCACAAATTTCTTGTCTGTTTGCTACATTACTTGTGTGCCATATAATACAATACAAACAATTTGCATTCCATGTACTGCATTTATTGATTTATAGGAGACTACGGCTTCAAACAGAGATGAGGTGGGCTTTTCAGTTATCAAAGCACCAGAAAGTATGGGATCGTGTTCCTGCTTGTTGAGCTTGTGAAGTTATGACTCATTCACTGCCATGTAAGCAATAAAGCAGTCGACCCCCGAATATCATGCTATTAGCAGCCAATCGTATACAAATTTCATACTTTCATTCATTAGATAATCAAACTCAATCATCTGGATTCGGTTGAACAAAGCAGAAATGTTTGGGCCTGGTTTAACTGGGGCCTGATAACAAAAAAAAAAAAAAAAAAAAAAAAAAAACAAGTCCAATTGGAAGACGCACGCCTGAAGCCACTTCTGCAACGGTTAAACAAATCAAAAAAGCAAGACCATAACCACCAAACAATGTACGTCTGAATGGATTTCCACTATCCAGCATAATACACCGAAACTAACATTAAATCATATATACAGATCATCAAAGAGTTGATGAGATTTTTGATTGACAACATCCACCCCACCAAATTCACATGATCATTTGCGTGCAAGCTACACAAATTAAACATAATATACTAAAAAACCTAGAGACATCTAAGAAAATACAAACATACAGAAATAAATTTAATCCAATCAGATTCCCTTATAAATAACATTTCATAAGCAGGAAAGTTAGTTGAAAGTCATAAAGGCAACATCCACCCCACAGTCCATCCCAGAAACAAGCCAGCACCAACAAGACTTAACCCCAGTGCAAACGCAACAGCATACTTACCAAGGTCATGACTCGGTCGGCCATGCTTGCCTCGTTTGCCCCTTGTCGACTTTTGCCAGCTCTTCCGTAATTTCCTGCCTTTCCGTGGCATCCATGGAAGAACAACAGGGAACAGAGTGGACATGGGCTGGTCGCCATTCTTCACCTGGTAGTAAAGGGTTTCCAGCTGCAACAGTTGGAACCACTGTTTATAGGCAAAGAGCTGTGAGGCTTGTCGGAAGAAGAGCTTAATGATGTGCTCTTTCTCTGCACAGGCTTGCTTTGCCACCTTTTCAGCTTCCCTGGCTCGCGTTTGAGAATGACGGAGAGCTTCCAGTAGCTGAGCCTTGCAAGGATCACCCTCAGGACCTTGTCTGATTTCTGTTGGATCTTTAAGGGTTGTGGCATAACTACATTTAAGGTTGCAGGTCCACATGGAATTTATAATTAGGGGATATGAACATAATGTCTAAAAGCATGCGCACACGTATAAAAGAATATTAGTTTCACATCAGACTGAATTCTTCAAGATTAGCAACCATATGAAGTTCTAGAACGAAATCGATTATTCTGACAGGAAAAGATGATAGCATTCTATCAAATACTAGAGCAGACTAACTGACTAATCAAGCACAAATACAACCATAAGATATAATCTAAGTAGTTACCTGAATGGCTTGTCAAAACCACTTTGTAAGTGTCCTTCAATTGAATCCTGCTGTCTTCCATCCATGCTTTCAGAATTGGGACAGCTATGTGCTCCAACTGTTGGGCTGGAGATGCCACAGCATTGTCCCTTCAAATCCAAAGATGAAGGTACTGCATCATCTCGATCAGAAGATCCAGGAAGACCACATGCATACCTCCTGACATGCCTCTTCTGAGGTGGGGGAAGATCACAATTCTCAATATAGTCAAGAGACTTCTGTGAAACCAATGAGGCCAAGTCATCTATATCTGTAGTGCGCCACCATGGCACATTCTTTTCACCCTCAATCCAAGGTAATTCTGGATCAAAACAGTACTCATCGCTCTTTTGGGGTCTAAAACAATCAATTGGATCCACATTTATCCATTTGGAGTTTTCTTTTGTTCCCTGAAATTCAATAAATTCTAGAGCATTCTTATCACATAAAGAAACTACCTCTTGCTTTTTAACTTCGTGATCTTTCATCGTAGAATCAGTAGGAATCCCACAATGTGGATAAAAGTAAGACTCGCAATTCTTTTTTCCATCAGAACATGCCTTGCCAATTTTAGAGGGTGAGCTTACAATTTCAGCTCTCAGGCTTTCCATCTCAGCTTCCAAGGCATTTAACTGTTCATATGTTAAACCCTTTTGGTACCCGTAGTTGGGTTGCAACTGAAGCCACCATCTTGTATCAGGGAGTAGATTGGAATATGAGTGGCTCCTGTGGAGCGGTATCAAACCTGCAGAAGGATTACCTGGCATGTCTGCTGTGTTAACTGGTCCCCCGTCAAGCTGTTTGGACGATGAAGTTGATGATTGGCAACAAGCTAACTTAGGAGCCCTTTTGGCATCTTCTTGGACGAAACAACGATTAGCTGTTCTTTGCCATGCAGCCCTTGCTTCTGCTACTGCCATCACACTCTTTGTAACTGACACATCTGTTTCGCATAAGAAGCTCTAGTTAGCATTGACAGACTAATATCCAAGAAAGATTAGCATTAAATGAGGATAGACTTTTGGGCTTGTCTTCAATGGTAAGGGAAAATATTGTCTGGTCAATACAAACATCAGTACAACAAAAAATGAAAATTTTGAGCACTAACAGTCAGTAAGTCTAAGAAAGAAACTGTAACACTTAAAACCCAAAGGAGGTTATGCATTTTTAAAGTTTGACATTGTAAAATTTGTCAGTAAATATTTTCAGCAACCGGCAGTTTTACAGGTTTCAACTTCTTGGGTACTTTAAGATTCAAATAACTGATTGTACCACAACGAATTCGTATTTTGAATTTCTAATTTATTCTCGTTGCTATATGCAGCAGCCTGCTCCCTTTACTATTAGAATACATAAAGAAACAGGATACCATTCAAAAAGAAAAGAGAACTTGGGAAGAACATAAGCAATATAAGTTTTCAGTTATGCTTACATTTAAAATAACACTGTAATTAGTGTTCTGCAATATTTAATTAAGAAAAGATGGAACTCAAAAGTTTCACAAAAATCCACTTAGTGAGAATGACAAGCTGGTAGATGATTCAAAATTCTCAATAATATCACTGTAAATAATTGATACGCAAGACTTACTATGCATCAATTGGATAACCGAAATCAAGGACTGAACTTTTTCTCATATAGATTAATTGCGGAATGAGGGCTACATAATTTAAATCTTCCTCAAAATACTGAGATAATTACAGAAGTTAACCTTAAAATCAATTTTACACAAATGAACTTGAACAAAGGAAAAAGTTTGAAGAACAAAAGAAGACAATCGAGATTTAAACGATAAAACTAGCAAACAGAATTTTTAGATCGTAAATATTTCTTACCAGAAAAGACCCATGAGGAAATGCATAAGCTTTAAATGCCAAAAGTGCACGTTTAAGTTTGTGTTCTTCAACATTTTTATCGTGTGTCATTCTGAAAAGAGAAACTAAAATTTAATTTCGAAAGCACACTTTCAAAATTAAATTGGTTTGGTATATCTAGAAACTTCTCAATTCTAATTCAGGAAAATTGTGTTACACAGTAGTTAATTTATCACCAAAACATCCCAAATTAACTAGCATAGGACAACAAAATTGTGCCTGCCTTGCATGCTAAAATTTAGCATTACAAGCACAATGAGTTAACTGGGAGGTCAAAACAAGATGTTATGAAGAAGTAGTGTAACAAGTGGACCAAAACCAACTAAAATTAAATCATAAACACAAAATCTAAACATAAATTGGATACCAGCATCCCCTCTCTATCCAATTAAAAAAAACTTGTTAAAGGGGAAAAAATACTGTAAATCATTACAGATATTTGCAGTTAACAAAAGAAACCTCGCAAAAAATAAAAATATCTCAGCATGAAGAAAGAAGCGTACTCCAAATTTATCAGAACCTAAAAGAAAATCTCTGTAACAACTAACAGGAAAAGCTAAGATAATTGAAGCGTGTAAATTAGAACAATCCATATGAGAACAGAATTCAATCTCCATATGAGATGAAAGAATCAAGCCAAAAATAAAAAAGGAAAAAGTAAAGAGAGAAGAGAAAGGTACAAACCAAAAAGCGGATATGGTTTGAATCCGTGCAGAACTGAACAGAAATGGGCAGCTGTTGTATTTGTACTATCGCACAGATCTGATTGATACCATTGAAACTAAGGTTCGAATGAAACGGTTTCGTTTCAACGATCTGAATCAAGAAAATATTCTCACAGACCAGAGCCTTCCCTATTCCCAAAAAAAAAAAAAAACAGCTACCAATCAAAACGACACGGTATATGCATCACCATAGCCTTGTCTCTTTCAACTGTGTGGTCCCCGTTAAAATTCTGGGGGTTGCTTGATACTTTTTTTTTTGGAGAAGGGGGGGTTACTTAGGACTTAATACTAATAGTAGTAGAGTAGCAGTATTATACTAGCTTTTGTCTTGACAATTTTTGGACACGTGGCAGTTAATTAGGAAAGCAAGGTAGTGTGCGGTGGGTCCACCTCATTTAGAAGATAAGATACTAACACCTTGAAGTTTTAAATGGAGGACCATTGGTAAAGGGCCACGTGGGAAAATCCTAGGTCCCCGTCTTTCCGCCTCTTGGAATCAAATCAAATATATATCGACGAAAATTAGTATCTTGGTTATTTTGTATCAAAATAATTATATAATCATGTTTATCAATAAATTTGTGCCCATGACATATATATAAATATATATTCCTTCTGGAGGTTCACCCACCTCCTGATGAGTCAGGTGGATCCAATTTGTTAAGGATGAGCCGGCACATGAAGGATCTTTTTTCGTTTCTGTTAATAGGGAGTTTTGATGGATTAAGGAACTCTCCCCATTATAGAGATGACTAACTGTTAGTACACAGTTTTTTTTAGGCAGCAGAAAAAGATACCAACAGATTTCACATTTTATTGACAAATAACTCATCAGTTTTAAATTCATCCAATGTGTGCCCATAGAATTCACATTTTTAGCACCAACAAAAGCGCTGCTTCTATGTGTCAGTTTTGTGGTTGATGAAAGCCAGAGAAATTTCAGAATTAGTTAGGTAAGCTAAAGAATGTAAAAAGAACGTGAGCTATAAGCTTGTCAAAAAAAGCACTTAGCTTTAGCAGAGAGAGGCCAGAAATTTTTTTAAAAAAAAAAAGAGTTAGGTAAAATTTATTCCTGATCCTAACCTCTTTGTATTAAGCTATTATAGCAAAATGCATCTTAAGTCCCTAATTTTTTTTTTTTTTACATTCATGTTATTGAGTCTTTTTACTACAACTTATATATATATATATATATATATATATATATATATGATCATTTTATTATTATTTTTATTTTGAATAAACTTTTTTTTTGGACAAATATTAAGAGCAAGTATTACACAATTTGTGAAAAGCATGTGAAAAATTAAAAAAAATAATATTTTAATATAAAAATAAGTAAAAACTCATTCTTAAGTTCTTGAATTATTCTTAATTATACTGTTCAGCCTTTATATTTTAATTTATATCTATTGAGTCCTTAAACTTTTTATTATATTAAAAACTTTGATAATAAAAAATGAAATTAATAAAAAAATTCATAAACAATAATTTAAGATATATATAAATTATATTATTTTTTATAATTAAAGACAAGTATAGAAATAAATAAAACTAATTTTACAATTCTAATTTTTTTATTTTTATCTATTATATAATATTTTTTAAAAAATACGTCTTTTCAGTAAATTTTAAGTTGAATTTTATAAATTTCTAATAATTGAATGTATGTTAATTTTATTATTGTGGGATGTGGACTTGGATAGTCTAAGTCAAAATGATGTGAAAAAATAAAGATAATTTAAAAAAGTGACAATATAAATATATCTTTAAAATTTTTACTTTTTGTATTTATGTTATTTAACTCCTCTAATAAATTTTAATTTTTTTGTATTATTTCTGTAAAAAAATAGTTTAATCAAAGAAAAAAATAATTAAAAAAACTCTCTATATATAAATTGAAATAAAGAAGTTGAATAACATAAACACAAAAACTCCTGAAAATGCATTAAGCCCATGCAAAACATCACAGAAATCCACAAAGGGATCCTCAGACGTCACTGATTATCATGCAAGTTTTAATATCCATTATTTTACCTTTATTCCAAAGACCAAAGGGTACGCCAAACTCTATCATATCGGTCAATGAAATTAGGATGAAAATAAGGTCATGTATAATATATTCTTATTTATGTCATACCTGCGTCTCATTGATATTTTGTTCATTTTAATACGAATAATCTGACTTTACCTGGAACAAATAAGCACCAATACAAAAAGATATTTTCTGCTCGCGCTCAAGCTTGGACAGCCAAGACACTAGCTAAAGTTTCATTCACTCCGCCATTTAGGATCCGAATCTTGTAAAATTAGAAACTTTCGGAGTCGAGCACCAAAGGCCAATGGGAACAAATTGGCCCTTCTGGAACTTCATTATCAGCCAGTGCATGCAATTATCAAGGATGCATCAGTTCTCGCTTAGGAACCCACATGATACATTGATAGCGTTAGTACTTTCTATGCCAGAAAGTGAATACAAATCTTCTGGAGGAATAGGTACAAAAATGCTGAAGTTGTATATTGACTAACTTTTAACGGGGAAAATATACAAATGTACATTGAAAATAATTGAGGAAGGAAAATATACAAAAAGAATAAGAAGAAGCCAATCGTACACCTATGATATTTTCAACATCACGCAGGAACAGTATGACTTATACACCGAAGGGTATAATGCTCACCTAAAAATTAGATACCTGGGTAGTCATTCATGCTCAAAGAACTCTGAATAGAATATGTAGCGTGAAACTTTGTACACAGTCAACAACCTGACGCTAAGGTCTGACTGATTTTACATGTTTAGAAATAAAGGATTTAGCCAGTGGCAGATCCAAAAACTTTAATCAGTGGGAGGCAATATATATGTATAATCAATACCCACAAACCGAAACACAATTATATGCATACATTATACAAATAAATAAGAATATAAAAAAAAGTAACATCTTCACTTAAAAATATTACTTTTTTTTTTATATTTTTGAAAAATTGTTATATAATTTTCTAATTTTTATCTCTTTCATATATTTAACATAATAGTTTAACTACTCTATTCATAATTTCATAATTAGTCATTTAAATTTTTATTAATGCAAGACTATAAAATCTTTTTCTCCATGGAAAATTATGTTACTAAATAGAGATAAAAAATAAATGATATAAAAATAGTAGAATATATGATATGCACAAAAAATTAATTTAAACTAAGTAGACTAGACCAAAACCAATGACCATTTCTATCATTGTCCTACTTTCAAGTAATATTTTAATCCAAACAAAATCAATCTCATATAAACATTATAAAAACACAAACAGACTACAAAGGCAATTAAAGGATTTAATGGAGGAAGTTTAAATGAGTTCAATGGGAGCAAAACATGTAAATGGGCGAAACCACTGCCCCCATGCTAAATCCTTCCCCGGATTTAGCCAAGAATTCAATAGGATGCTTAAATAGCATGTGAAAAACAAGATAGGGGGTTGCCACCAGTGGTTTTTGTTTATTGTTTTAATTCTACTTACACTCCATTGCAGAATATCAGGTTAGAGTGAATAATGCTTGATCAAGGTTCCAGTAACAGGATCCAAATTCTGCCTCATTTTGTAAATTCACAGAAGTTTCAGTTGTCTATACAGCATATTGGTGACGGCAAGTAATGGAGTCAACTGGAGGAAAATTGTCCCAAGCTTCCACCAAGAGTCATTTTGAACATTCTCTGAATTTCATAGTTAAATTCATTATTTCTCATGTTGGTAATCTTTGAGCTTAACCAACTTTACAGAGGCATCACCTCCACAAGTAAGAAAACCATAAGGAACAACTTTATATCTGTTACTCCATCCTGCAACAGTTCCATAAGATATTGCTTCAGCACAGGCATGCGTTTAAAAGTAACTAATTCAAATTAAACCAAATTCTATCTTATTGTCCACAAAATGAACAAGTAAAAATTGTCATCCTAACAACTCCACCAAATCCCTGTGAGCTTGGTTGCAAAAAGATGCGTCTTTCATTCAATTTTGGCCAATTATAAACCAGTTTAGCTGTTGTGGCATCCCAAAGTTTAACATCTCCATCTTTGCTTCCAGTTAAGAATAGGCTGGTATGGGGGATGGTGGATATTTTGGTGATACTTCCTTCACTCAGATTATTCATTTAATTTTGTCATATGAATAAATAGAAAACCATATGCAGTTACCACTCACATAGAGAAACACATGCATACCTAAGTGAGCTTTTGGTATATACCAGGGCATCCCATTCTGATTCTGATCACCAACTTTGTTACCTATCCCTGCTTGCAAGTTGGTATTAGAAGACACAATGCTACTTCACTCACTATTATTCAAATGCCTATTTCTTTTAGTCTTTCCAGTTGCTATATACCGGAAGTCGTGAAGTCCAATATCACCACCTTTACCACCAGTTATGATAAGGGGAGATATGGAGCCACTTCCAATGTTATTATCAAATACAGAAATGGAGAGGGCACTACCTTCACAAAAATGCACACAAGGTTGGCATCACTATAGACAGAGTGATAACCGGTAACTTGATGCATAATGCATGAATTAGCTTGAGCTCATTTGCAATCAACATATTAATCTTCATCGTTAATGCTACTTTTTTGGTTGGCCAACTTTGCATGACCTTATAATTTTTAGTCATAGTGAGACTAACATTGCAACTACGAAAAAATAATAATCCATTTTTCGTCAGTGTTCTCTACAGTGTTGATTTTTGCGCACACACACACATATAACATTGACTAACACTGGATGGAACCATGTAATGTATCCAGAAGACAAAATCATCAATCAGGCTTCATGCATTCTGTTTCACCTAATACATCTATGGGAATTAGAAGAAGAAAACCTTCATGACAAACAATTGAAGCTCGTGAAGTTGTTGATGGAGCCAAGGTGTTCCAGACAACTACATTAGCACCATAGGAGCCATATCCAGCTGCAGCAACAACAGATCCACTTGAAGTGACATATTTAACATCCCTGCAAAATGCACTAATATTAACAATGACAAAGAAACACGAATCTAGCATCTATAATAATGTACATTAGGTCAGAGCACATTAATGACCCACATGCATTTCTTTGTAATAATGAAAAGCAAAGGTTAAGCATTTTTTTTTTCCATCATTTTAGAGAATCAATATCTTCTTCACCAAGTATAATTTGGAAACCAGTTCCAACATCTACTACGTTTTTTCCCAACTCAAGCCAAGTAAAAAAAAAAAATACCAGAATGGCCTTGTAGAGCACAAAGAAACCAATACATGCAATGCATAACCATTAAAGCAGAGAGATGATTCTGTTGGGCAGATGTGGCTCCTTCCTCCAACCTCAAGCTGCCACGTGCATACAGTTCCATCCAATGCCACTGTAGCAAACCTGTGTCCACAATGGTCAAACTGCAAAGCCGATATTGATGCAAGGGCATATGGTGGAGGAACATTTGCACCAGGTAACACACCATAAGTTGCAGTAGCTTTGTCCTTACCAAACTGCATACAAAGCATTTCATGTTGTCGGAATGCCCCATATATTAACAAGTACCAGCAAGAGATAAAAATAACATTCATAAAGTTCTTGGCTGTGCATCAAATGTCCATTGAATGTTTTTCATTTGAATAAAGTTTTGCTTCTCCTCAGCACCAATTTTGGCACTTCAAGGATTGCATACACCATAATGGAATGGTTGGTTAAAATAGTAGAGTTCATCTGCGAGCCAACGAACAAATAAGAAAATGGCTCACTATGTGTATTCTGTTTCAAATGCATCACTCCAGTTCTGTGTAACTTAGAAATGGATCTTGAGATGTTGGATGCATTTGAAAGATCAAACATCAAATGCTGACGTGAGGATACAGTTTTACCACCTACTATTTATTTTAATCCTTTGTAATGCATTTGAAACGTGAGTGATATCAAAAACATTATTTACCAGTGTAAGCAAGAATCAATGGAAAAAATGTTTATACTGTTGAATATTTATTTTATTGAATCATTGGGTTGAATTAAAATAGATGTCTGACAAGTTTGTTTTCACCTATGTCTTTGCTCTAGTGAATATTGAGCTAAAAAAAAAAAAACTGATCTAGAGGGAAAATCACCCAAAGGAACAACTGCCATATAGAAGCTTTACATATATGCAACAACATAAAAATGACACCATTCCTCTCATGGTCAAAGTTTTATACGTCCCATAAGTAAATGTGAGTATTGCTGGAACCAACCAAGAAGAACGGCCTTGAAGGGTGACTTGAGAAAGCCCTTGTACTTATATTTTCCACAGTAGCTGGTGGGTCAACAAACTCCTCAAAATCCTCTTGAACTTCCCAACCTAAGCCAGAGGCACCAATACCAGCATAACCCAGAATACCAAATGCTCCACCACCTGTGAAGTCTCTCCTTGGTCTTGCTAAATAACCCATGCCAAGGGTTGCCCCAACCAACCCGAGGTTTGCACCTTTCTTGCTCCCAAGACCAACACCAGGGGAGACACATGTTGGAGCTGGCGTTGATTCAGCACCTGCCCACCATTTTGTGGCCAGTCAGCGTCGGACCAGATATATTCCGATTGATCATCAAAAGATATGCCATCTTCCTAACCAAAGAATATTTATGCCCTGCATCAGACAATTCAATGTTAAGACTTTGCGATAAGTGTTGAGGACATTATCCAGTTTACATGAAAGAAAGCACCGCTTAGAATTCAACATTTATATTTTCTTTCATTGGGAGGATTCATGAGCTTAGACGAAATTTTTTTTTGGACATGAATGCTTATTCACAACGTGCAATTCAAGTGCACGCTCAAAGATTTGGTCAAGTGCGCGTTTTACCTGTACTCTATATTTCCAGGTCTTCATTCTTGCAAATTCAAATTCTTTATCAAATGATCCCTTAATTAATTGGCAAATTCCATACCAATACCCAAATTAAATGTGTCAGTCGGCAGGATGAATCTGAACCAACCAACTGTAAATCATATAAATAAAGCTAATGTTCAAGGGCAAAAAGAAATTTTGTAAACCAACCTCAAAACCCAAGTTGATATTCTTGGCACCTAGTTTTCATCAAAAGTAAAGGGGGGGGGGGGTGTTGGGGTGGTGGGGGAGAGACATAGTAAGAAACTTGTGCTCATAAGATTGCACTAGATTACCAGAAGTTGGTGGACACTAGATTCAAATTTGATATTTTCATTTTAATTATTTACTTATTTTTTTAATGCCAAAATATAACTCTCGTGCATAATATAGATTTGCATACTAGAAATAAAATTTGAGATAAAGTAGTATTAAAATTTCTTTAAAGGTCTCATACCAAAATAATCGACTTATAGAATTATGATAAATAAATTATTAATTTTATTTATAAAAAATATTATGTATTACAAAAGATTTCACGATCCATACTGTAAAAAGATTTCATTATTTATACCTTCTTTCAAATAATTTTCTAACAATATGTCTTTATTTATTTATTTGTAGTTTACCAATTCTAAATAATATAAAAAATAAAGCTTTTTGGTAAATAAGAAGTATTAATTCAATAAATTGAAAGTTTTTATATTAAATACACAATTTATGATATCTTTGATGTCATTTCAAAAATTAGCCCCTTATTCCCACGCTCATATGTACTTGAATATATATGATACATGAGTGAATAATTATAATAAAATGATGTTTCCATAAAAGCTAAATAAAAATGATAGAATTTGTTTCAATTTTATAATTTAAAATAACATATTAGTAGAATGAATTTATTTAATTTCTTATTTTCATCTTATTTATAAAGGATGACATTTAAATATTTAATTTAATGTTGTATTTGATTAAATTCTAACTTAAATTTTATTTTCTCGTGCAAATGATTTTTGTGTTTGACATACTATAAAATAAAAATAGCATTTATTTTATTTAACTATAATCAATTCTAAATATTTAATGAAATAAAATTCTCAATGAATTTTTATTTATATCAAACACACAAAATATGAATTTACAAATAAATTTCATAAAAATTATAGAATTTATTTATAAAAATATAATATAAAACATTTCTTTTTTAAAAAAATTCTAAATAAACTTCACCAGTGAAATGAATTATCTCAAAGTTTGCATGATTCTTTAAAAATGTTTTTTTTTAAAAAAAAAACTTAAGTATTGTTGGATAATACAATTCAATACTTAAAATTATTTTAAGCATTTATTTTTTTAATTTATTTAATAACTTTATTTATTTATTATTGAAAATGTTTAGTTCAATTAAAATTCTCTTAAAATAATAAGTCAAAATTTTTAATTTAAAATTATCAATTACCAGACTCAATCAACATATATTAAAATATTTTTATTCATATGATCTATATACTCTTCATAACTCAACAAAATCTCATTTAAAAACAAAATTCATTTAATAATTATAATTATCAAATAAATTAATTAAATTCAACTCTTAATTTTTAGTTTATACTAAACAACTATACAATTAAAAATTTTCAATATTTAAATCATTTACTGCTTAAAATTTAATTCTAAAATTTTTAACACTTAATTTTCAGTTTTACCAAACATCACCTTAGATGATTGAATCCTATCTATTATTTTATTTCCAAACATGAAAATTGAATCATCAATTTTGACATTATTTCTATTTATCTCAAAACAACTTGCTTAAAAACTTAACAAAATTAAGTTAAATCAGTAATTCAGTTTTCAAACGAGAGAATTGCTAATGAATTGAATCCTTGCAACCTTCTTTTTTTTAAACTTCCAAACATTGTGACGATAATAAGGATCCAATAAAATCAGAATTTGATCTATACATCATCTCATATTACTGAATTCAAACTTTGAGGATAGAATCTTAGTTAAATTCTAAGACCATTTCCAGACGTCTTCTTTGAAACCACCTTCTTCATCCTCAAAGAATTGGAGTCTAGAAGATTCTCAAGAGATTTTCCTTTTCTGATCCTAGCCCTTCCTGCTTCTTTCAAGAGCTCAGATAGCCTTTTCTTCTCGTCATCAACATCTGGATTTGCTGTTCCAAGCTTTTCTTCTCTTACCTTAAGGATGTACTCCAATATCTCAATCGCATCACCTGCCCTGTTGAAGGCACCATAGTTCTGCGTTCATGATTGAAGCTTGGCGTGCAAAACACTAATCTTTGCTCAAAAGGTACACAGAGACATCATAATATGACAACCAATATATGCATAACTCGCCATTAGCCAACATCCCCTTGAAACTTGCATCACTGACCCTCTTTATTTAATGTTATAAAATATGATTAAAGTTTCGACTAACCAACAGGCAAGACGAGAACATGGATGGTTCTCGAATAAAATGAGCCATAAGAGAACACTGCAATTGCACATAGGTCCCACAGTCACCAAATTGATTTTTCCAGGAAAACATAAGATTTCCGGCAATACCAAAAATAACATGAATAGAAGTTCAGTAAGAGTTTAGATGGCCATTCCCTGGGGCACATGAATACTAGAATACGAAAAATAACATGAATTCTAGTTCAGTAAGAGTTTAGATAGCCATTCCCTGGGGGACATGAATACCCACAGTGGTTTAATAAGGATAGTATTTGTTATTCCTTGTGGGCTTAAAAGACAATGTTCGGTGATGAAATCAACCCATATGAAATGATTGTATATGCTATGCACTACACATTAAATCACATGGTGTTATGATAAAACCAATAGATGACAGCAGCAAGGCGTAACAAGAAACAGCAAAAACGCGAAGTAAACAACTGAACAAAATTTTGGAATAAACATGAGACAATTCTCACCTTCCCATTGCATCATAAGTTGCTGCAAGATTGCTATACACTCCAAGAGTATCCAAGTGACATGAACCACACTCTCGCTCTAAAATCTCCCTTGCTTCTTCAAACAATTCAGTTGCTTTATCTATCTTGTACAGTTGAACATTGGCCAATCCCAGCTGGTTCAACACGATTCCAAAGAACGCTGATTTACTCTCCCCAATGGCCCGAAGCTTTGCTACAGCACTCTCGAATGAGCTTTGGGCCTCTCCATACCCCCCAACCATGTAAAACAGTACCCCCATCTGTGCTTCCATTCCTGCAATTGTGCTACACTGTCCTGGCCTGTCTTCTAGCAACTTCATTGCCTTGTTTAAGAGCTTCAACGCCTCATCAGGCTCATTCAAAGCTTCATAGATGGCTGCAATTTCTGTCAAACTACCAGCAATCTCCTCGATTGAGACTGCAGGAACTGGGCCTGCATATATTCTCAAGGCATTCTCACAGTAGGATTTGGACTCCCTTAGCTTTCCTGTTTTGTAATACAAATCAGCTAGGCGAATAAAGACTGATGCCACAGTAGCATGATTGTCCCCCTTGATAGATTTGAAGACTGTAAGGGCTTTTTGGTAGGAAAATATGGCTTCATCAAAGCGACAAAGGGACACATAAACATTGCCAATGGAAATGTCGATAGCAGCAACCTCGTTATCCTGACCAGTGGCAATCATTACCATGCTAGCAAGGACAAGGTGCTCGAGGGCAGACTCATAGTCTCCCTTTGCTTCACAGACAAGAGCCGTAAGCTGGCGATCAGCTGCTTCTTCAAGGGACGCAGGGGCACTATGATTCCGGTGAATTTCAAGGATCTTTTTGCACATATTTTCTGCTTCATCAAACTGCATTGCCTGAACGTGGGCTTCAGCTAAGTACCTGTCATGTTCGAGGACAATAACAGTTCTGGTTAGTAGTTTTCACCTCCCAATAATAAATTAATAATAGAACAGCATTTAAATTAAACTTGAATAGTCTAATTTCTGTAGTGAGGTGGATAAGCAGAGACGAGTATGAAGACATTAATAATACCAAAATCTGAAGCCACAAAAGGTATTGTTGTCAGAAATTATGTTGCAAAGAAAACATGATTACAAATATGCAGTAGAACAAAAACACGCTAACTAGCAAGTTTAGTCATTCAACTGGCAATTAAAGTAAAAATCGAGACGGTGGAAGAATCTTTATCATCACAGTAAAATTTAGGACAAGAGGCCAAATACATTCAATCATGCAAGAAGCATGCGGGACCAGTATGGTTGGTGGTCGACTAGTTACACAAATATTTTAATACAGCATGAACCGCAAAGAATAAATAATAATACTGATAATAGTACTAAACACAAAACTGCTACTTTAACAGAGGTTCATAAAATGATAATCACAAAGACAGGGCCAAGCCTAACTAGAGGGGAAAAGAGAAAGAAAAAGCTTTTACCTGCATGTCTCTGCAAGTCTAGGATCCGAATTCCCAAGAGCCTCAGTCTGGATCTTCAAACCCGATTCGTAACACGAAATGGATCGGTCTAACTGCCCAAGAATGAAATATGTGTCCCCTAGTTGCATATACCCGGCAAACTTCATCAACGCATGATCCAACCCGTTACCAAGATCCGCAACCTCAATGGAGCGCTCTAGAACCGGAACCGCTTCTTCGAACCGGCCCAAACTGCAATATATAGCAGCTAGCACGTGCAAACTCATGGTAAGCTCCAGACCCGAACCCGAGCCCGAGCACCTCTCAAACGAGACAGACGCACGCGACGCGTAATCCAGGGCCTTATCAGGGTCATCTCCTGAAGCAAATGCGTCGCGGGCGAGCTTTAACAGAAAGGGACCCAGATCCGGGTTGTCGAAAGAGGACTCGTCGGCGGGTGGCGTTTTAGAGAATACGGCTCGCAGGGTGGAGGGGGACGGTGATGGGGTCCGATGTAGGAGCGGCGAAGGCGTTTTATTGTCCTTTTTGCTGATGAAATCGCGTAACTGTGCCGCCTTGGCTGGGGATTTTAGTGAGACTAGACCTGGCATTGTTTGCTAGATGTAAATAATAGTCACAGTATATTTTCTGGATAAGTAAAAAGTAATAAAATTGGGTTAATAAAGTTGCATTTATATAATACAAGAAAATATAGTAGAAGCGTGGAGATAATATAAGGAAAAAAAGAGAAGAGGTGGTTGGGGGATCAGTGGTGATGATGGTGGTAATAGTGGCGAATGATGGTTTCGTGGAAGAGGCTTCTTATGATTAAGGAATTAGGGTATTTTAATTTTATAACCAGCTTCAAAACGAAAAAGGGAAGGAATAGAGATACGAAATCCATTTTTTGATGAAAGCAATCAAGCTTTCATCAGATGGATGAATGTTTCTTCTGTTTTTGCACTGAATTCCCTTCTTTTACACTCTTATATGTTTAGTAGAAAAGAAAATTAAAACGCTCCTTTGCTTCGTCCTTCAGCAACATCCGCTCTAGTCCAGTCCTTGCTTCTAGCCACGTCCGTGCATCATGTTACGCATTACCCAACCCTTGCTTTTGAATTACCATTTTGCCATTGTCTAACGGAACGGTGCGTTTTGCAACACTTAACTACCTCAAGCAAAACGCAACACTGCACTGTGGGGGTTTCAAATTCAATCGCTGCTCGTCCTCTTCCTCTACCTCTTACCTCGTTGGTTTCTCTCATTTTGCTGCTAGCGACTCCGGACTCGGTGGTGGGTCAAGAGCTAAAGGTAATCTCTTGACACTTCCTATTTTTAGAGTGTCGCTTCTTATGTTTATCTTCATTTGATAAAGGGGAAAAGAAGTAGTTTATGATCCTGTGATTTAAACTGTGGAGAGTCATATGGGTATGTTTATTTGGTTTGTTATGGCGTTCTAGGATTTGTATAGGAATTGGGTGCTATTTTCAGGACAGAGGGGAGGTTGAATCTGACTTTGGAGAATCCGATTGCTCAAATTTTTTGGGTTTGGAGAGTGATTAGGGAAAGACTAGGAAAATACAATTGTCAATTGATTATTAATCATTTATCAATCAAAAACCGCTAACGTTCAGTCTGCTTCTTAACCCAAAAAACAACATAGTATCTCAAAACTAGATTACTCATTATTCCACAAACAGTCCTGCACTAAAACATCTGATAGTTCGCTGCCATTTTTCTCTAATTTTCAACCTTTTTTTAATTTACAAATCCTAATATCATTTTCGCTTGAAATTTATTCACCCTTTTTTTAATTTACAAATCCTAATATCATTTTCGCTTGAAATTTATTCACATTCTTTTCACATTTTACTGAGAAGTGAAAATAGATTGACAAATTGATAAGTAGTTGTCAATTCCAAGATATGGAATTTTTTTTCTAGGAATGGAAATGATAACTTTTGATCAACTTGTGCATGTCTGTTCTTGTTATGTATTTTCATCTATGCCTAATAGAATTAGCATGCGGCTATTGGGTTCTAAAAGATAACCATCATGTAAAGCTCTTGAGGAAAATGGGGTGCTTGTGTGAGCTCGTACGATTTTATTGTTTTGATGAATTTCAGCATAAATATATACTTATGTAAAATTGCTTAGGAAAACATGCCATGAACCTAATTCAAAGGATTAGTTTAAACAATGGGAAGTGATATTCCTGTCCATATGCCTTAGGAAAAGAGAATTGCTTCTTCAAATCTTGGTTTATGAAACACCAGTTCGAGCCCAGGTTCATTGTTGGACACAAAGAGATTGTGTCAAGTGCGGAAAACTATGTTGTAATACACATTGGTTGTTGTGCAAAGTACACTCCAGGTCCAAATTGCCAACACATTAAGCTTCTGGATTATAATTATAGTGTTTTTTTTTAAAAAACTCTAGGTGACTTCTTGAGACAACTGAAAAAGCAATTCTAACCCAGTACAAGTCACACCCCATACTCATGGACATAACTCCTATAAGTTTTCAGAAACTATAGGCCACGAAAAAGGACATTTGGTAAAAATTAAATCTGTTATAGCTTCAAACATGGCCCTACCAGTCTGCAGAATAAACTATATTTAATATGTGCAAGATGTAAGAATGGTCTTGCATGTGCAGAATTAAGACTAAGAATTTGCTATCTATCACCATATTTGATTAGCAGTGAACAAAATACCCACGTTAGAAGTTGAAATCCGACTAAAAATGAAAATCTTTCCATGCTGCTGTGCAAATTGTCAATTTATATATTGAGTTAAAAACGAAAAAGAAACAAATTAAAATTGGCAAAGATGAATTTCAATTTTTGAATAACTGTTGTTTTACATTTGTTGCCCAGTTTCATACATGTGTTTGTCTTTCCAATTTTATTTTGTCAACAATGAATTCTGTACTTTTCTGGATAACATTGCAGAGAATTTTAACTTCCAATTTATTGAATAGAACTATAGGGTCTGGTGGCATCTGATCATGGGCACTGAAGAGCCAAAAGATCCATTCAGGGGGGTTGACTGGAAAGCTATAGGCGGTGAATTGCAGAAGGATCCTAGTGCTGTTGCTAAACCAGTTATAAAGAAGCGGCTCCCGAAAAAGATTAGGCAAATTCCAGACTACTATTTTCTTCCTCGAAGATCTCTCCCCTCTGCTATTGCATTCTATGGATCATGTATTGCTGGGGGAATCGGTGCTGGCATGCTGCTTGAGATCTGGATAAACAAGAAAGTAAAAGGTATCATAATTAATTTTTCTTGATCACAAGACACAGAATAGGAAGTGTTGTTTGATGGGACTTAAGTTAATCTGAACTGTTAGAATGTACAATACACAAATAGCTGTTATAAGAATGATGATGACTCTTTTATTGATGTTGATATTTTAACTTGAAAATGACTTTCCTTCTGGCATTCTGGAATTTACTTCTCCTGTTTTTTAATCGATATACTGCTTTTGTAAGAAAACTTCCCTGGAGATTGTGTCCTGAGCACCAAAATATCGGCAACCTTTGAGTTAGCATAGTTAGCGCTACTTGTGTGAGCGTGGCAAATATTTTGGATTCTTGGCGATCTCGCCTTCTACTCTATCCAGGTTTTTCCCAACACAAATTATGCCTTAATATTTTTGTTTTGGTATTTCAGAGGATGGAGGCATCATATGGGAGTTTAACAAATAGAGCCAGGATGGAAATAAAGCTGCTAGGAAAACTAATCAAATTGAATACTATTTGTTGGCCATTGTATTCCCCTACTCTGTTTGGTTTATGTATTTTCCAAATAGGTAAGCATTTCTATTTTATCTGAAACTTGAATTTTGTGACAGGCTTTAAAAACGGAACAATATATGAAGTTCGTTAATTATCTTACATGTAAACGTTGGCTATGTGATTTATCTCGCTCTACGGCTATATGATTTCGACATGGTGCTAAATGTAACGCTAATTACTTTTTTTTTTTTTTTTTTTTCCAAGAAGAGACTCGAATTACGTTCAACAAATGCCTAATCGCGGGATGTGCAAATATTTCTTCGATATTTAAGAGTCATTGTTCTAATTTTTATCTTTTAAATTAATTTTAACTTGTACGTTTATTGAAATTAATTTTTTTTAAAGATATAACCAAGGTAATATATATACATATTTATAAACAAGTGAACAATTTAATGTTAATTTACTTGAAAATTAAAGATATTCAAAACTTAGAGAATTAAAATCAAATTATTGATTTAAGAATTTCTTGAAGTTTTTTTAATTTGTATAAAATTGCAAATATAAATTTTGTCGTTGGAGATTATTTTGAAAATTAAAGCATTACTCATGTACTCTTTAAAATGAGTGATTTCAAAAAATTATATTTATATATGAAATATTTTTCTATATTAAAATTAAAATTTATTTTATAAAATATTTAATATTGAATTATTAATTAATATTAAAAATTAAATATATCATAACTGAATATATATATAGATAAGTGTGCTCCTAGTATAAATAATTAATAGTTTATAAATCATACCCATACACTGTCTTTCTCTTTTGTTAAAAGAAATATCTAAAAATCCATTTAAACTATTTGTGAGTAATAATATAAACGAATATATTTTTGTATTGGCAAATTAATTATCAGTGTGTTCCGCTCAAAAAAAGTTTTAGTATTATAATTAGTATATAAAAATATACTATTATACTAATATATAACAATTACAAGTTTATACTAATTAGTATATACTAATAGACTAATATGCTAATTACTATTATACTAATATTATAATATATTATTGATCAACTAAGAGATACACATAGATTAATATATCAAACCTAAATAGGGAAAAAAAGATTTATTAACTTTCTAATCAATTATACTATTATTCCAGTCTCATAATTAGTTTTAAGTAATTATTTATTATTTATTGCACAATTGTGTTTAAAATTGTCCCATATCATTATTTTATATTGTGTTATAGAAAACTATCATATAAAAAATCTAAATAGAAAATTAAAAAATTAATTGTCATATAAAAATAGTTTTTAAATAGAAAATTAAAAATACAAACAGTAAAAATTTTAAACATAAAATTAGCATCATATAATGAAAAAAAGAATAGAAAATTTTAAAAGTAAGAAGTAAAATTTTAAATAATTTTAAATAGAAAATTGGAAAAATCTAAAAATAATCATTTTAAATGTGAAGTTAAAACTTAAATTAATTCCATTTATTATTTAAAATTTTGAATATATAAAGGCTAATAATGGTGTAATAGATTATCATTAATTATTTTATTTAAATTTGATAAATTTTTTCTTAAATTATGTTGCACAAAATTGAAGGTGTATATCAATAGATAATATTATAATTATCTCTCTCTCTTATGCACACATAATTTATAATTATCCATTAATTTTATTTATTTATTATAAAATACTTAATATTATTTATTTGATTGATTATTATGAATTATTTCATTCAAATTTAATAAATATTATCTTAAATTCTAACACATAAAGTTAAAATTATGAAATCAATAAGCAATCTTATATTATAATTACTACCATACATAATTATAAATTTAAAAATTTTATTTTATTATTTTATTTACTTAATAATATATTTTAATAAAATAATAATTAAAATTTTAATTAATTATTTAATAAAAATAAATTTTTTAATTATTATTATAATTATTATATGCAATGCACATGTTTTTAATTAGCATAATAGTGAATTTGTCATGGTACTTTTTAATGACAGTCTGACATACTATGTCAAATACCTTACGAAGTTAGGGTTGAACATTGTCCTAAAATTTTTAAAATTTCATTTTAATTATGATTTAAAATCAAAACTTAAAAATGATTAAAAAAATTTAATTAATTAAGTGATTCACGAATTATGTAGCTTGAAAATAAAAATGTGAAAAAATTAAGAAATGAGAAACGTTTCATAAGAAATAATATTTTATAAAATATAAATAAAAAATATATAAAAAAACACAACTTTTTAAACACAAAAACATCTCTGAAATGCAAAAATGTGATGCCATTAAAGTTTGTATGCAACATAGTTCACCATTATGGGTCATTGTGCTCTCAAATTTGATTCTCAGACTCAGTTCGTACAATAAAAACCGTAGAGAAAGTTCAAATCTGAATTAGTTTTGACGTCTGCAAATCAACCGACTGTCGTTTTGCCTCCATAACTAAAACTTTTCGCTCTAACTCACCCTCAGTACAGTATCTCAACATCCGATCAGTATCTGCCCAATAACTCGCTAAAGCAAGCACAGCTCATTCCTTTACTGTGTCGTGGCACCATCGTACATGAAACAAAGTATAAGACCTAACTGATCGATAAAGAAGTTCTAACTTCTTGAACTCCATCTCCAACCGCCAAAACACAAACGCACTGTACACTCCCGTTTACTGGAAAGACGTCCCTCGCACGGCCTTCAATGTCCATATAGCACGCTCTCTCACCATTAACATTGCCTCTCTTTCATTTTCAATATCTGCATTCGCTTAATACCGTTCTCTGTCCATCTTCAGAGAACTGCAAATTAAGGTATCTCTCTGACTTTGCTTCTCTCTCTCTCTCTCTCCAAATGCATATGTGGAATCCGTTCCCTCTCTCTAATATTGTGCTGTCAATATTTTTTTCTCTCTAGAATGAGCACAGAGTTGAAACTCTATGATCCGGACGATAACAAAACAGAGATTACTTTGGCTTCGCCTTCTGTAGAGGAATCGTTTCTGTCGTCCGACCGAGACAGTACGGACAAACAAGATCCGGTGGAGAAGATGCAACTCTCTTCGGGGAAAGATGTGAAGCCAAAAGAGTCAGCGGTAACACCGGAGAGCGTCGTCTCTGGGAATTAAGAGACCGCAGCTGCCGGAGAAGTTCTGGCCGATCTTAAAGACAGCGACATCGTTTCGAGCACTCCGCTCGAGTCCCAAGCGCCGGAGAAATCTGTTGCGGAAAAGAATGCAAAATCGAGCGAGGCATCATCAGGTGATATAGTTCTTGAAGGTTGTAAAGAATCTTCAAAATCAGGTGAGATTTCTCTTGTTTTTGGTTTGGCTAATAAAGTAGTATTTTAATTTTTAAAAAATATCATTGAGAAAACCTACAGTTGAGAATTGTTATTTTCTTTATTTTGATGAAGAATCTTCAGAATGATGCGAGATTTCTATAGGTATTGGTGTTAACTGCGATAGTTATCTTTTTGAGTCTTCAGGGAAATTAGGAGAATCGTCGAAGTCTGAGGAAAGTTCTGGTGATCGTACGGCGGAGGTGATGGACAAGTCTAAAAAGAA
Source organism: Omphalea diandra (assembly GCA_949677035.1). Taxonomy (NCBI): domain Eukaryota; kingdom Viridiplantae; phylum Streptophyta; class Magnoliopsida; order Malpighiales; family Euphorbiaceae; genus Omphalea; species Omphalea diandra. Next base: position 2,363 of record CATIWR010699502.1, on the reverse strand, counting down.
GAGCAACGAGATGGCGCCTGAAAGCATCCTTTTCAAGTCCCAGTCATTCAAGGCGTGTCCAAGTTTAGCGAATTTGGAGAGCCTTGATCAGAATAATGATTCTCCTGCTGCTATAAAATCGAACAAAGGTGGACATCAGATAAGTTCGGAGAGTGCCGCGATGGTGGAGAAGGCGTGTGACTTGCTCAAGAAGTCTTACGTGTACTACAAAGGAAGGCCTGTTGGGACTCTTGCCGCCATGGATCCCAGCGCTGAGGCTTTGAATTACGATCACGTTTTCTTCTTCACTTTTTTGACACATGCATAAAGCCAGGCTTAATTTGTTCAGTTTCTTGTATCTCTCTGAATAATTGTCTTCCTTTTTTAGTAGTGATTCAAGGTAATACTCACATACATGAATAATTATATTTATGTCTTGCAAATTATAGTCATATACATGTTTTGATTTCTTGATATACCACTGATGGCTTTGCTTTGAAAATGTTTATGTTGCTAAAGTGCTATACAGCACGAAAACGAAAATGCAAACATGAGAAACATGAAAATGGGCACAGGAAAATATATTTTTAAAAAATTATTAAAAAATATAGGAGGAATGTGAAAATAAGGAAGTATAGAAACATTTTCAAAATAAAAAATGTGACTTAACAAAAGTTTTCGTGCTACATAACTGAGAGTATATAAACTCAGCTTTCATGTCTCATAGATAAGCTTAATGTGAATTGATCTTTGCGTATTGACTCTATTGTTTTAGTGGAAATTTGAAGTCCACTCTATTTCTAGGCTTTTCAATCTAGATGGCATATAAGATGCTACAAAAGAAAAAAAAAAAAAAAAAAACAAGTTGTGTTATCATTATTTTAATTTTTTTAAAGCTCATTCACGCGTATTAGTTAATTTAGGCAGTTGTTCAACCTTAGCAATATCCAATTTGGTATTCAGGTGACATGGACATGAAGTTATTTTCTAATGTAGTTGCCTATGCTAGAATGTACTGTTTAATTTATTTTCTTTCTTGTTTGCTAGAACTAATAAAAACTTCTCTGCATAAAAATAGGTTTCAAACTTTTTCATGTTCCTTCTCTTCTCAACTTCTAATATGTTCTCTTACCTGTTTACTATCTACAGGTTTTCGTGAGAGACTTTGTTCCTAGTGGCTTGGCGTACCTAATGAAACACAAGCCAGAAGAGGAGAATTCTGAGGCTAAGATTGTGAAGAACTTTCTCCTCAAGACTCTCCACCTTCAAGGTTGGGAGAAGAGGATTGACAACTTTACTCTCGGAGAAGGTGTCATGCCTGCAAGTTATAAGGTTCTTTATGACTCACATCGCCAAAAGGACATCCTGGTTGCCGACGTTGGTGGCAGTGCAATTGGAAGAGTGGCGCCTGTTGATTCAGGGTTTTGGTGGATTATTCTGCTAAGGTCCTATAACCAAGAGCACTCGTGATTACGCACTGGCAGAACTCCCTGAGGTACAAAAAGGAATGAAGTTGATACTTAATCTTTGCCTTTCAGATGGCTTTGATACTTTCCCAACACTTCTTTGTGCGGATGGCTGTAGCATGACTGACAGAAGGATGGTGAGTATTTTCTTTTTGCCCTCTTAATCTTATTATATCCGATTTGTGCAAACGCATTTCAAAACTTTAGACTCAACTCATTTCATGAAGTCCTTCAATTTAAGTTAATCCCATTTAGGAATTCAATTTTTCATATTTCTTCTTTTGGACGCTCAATAACAAGGTTCAGAGTTCTGCTTCTCTCTTGAACGCACCTTGTGTTTTTTTTCCCAGAGAAGGCATGAATATCAAAAGTAGAGGGCTTACTCAATCTGGAAATAAGATTATATCTCCTCGGTTTACGTTTTTACTTTGGATTTATTGGAGCAAATCCATGTAATTGTCATGTGGTGTGCTAAATTTTAACTAGTTGCTAATGAAGAGAATAAAATTCTCTCGAAGCTGCTTTAAGAGGCTCTCCTTGGTTCCCAGCTACTTTAGATAACTACATAATCTCATGATGGAATGCATATTGACTTGTTTTATTTTGAAACAGGGCATATATGGGCATCCAATGGAAATCCAGGCACTTTTCTACTTTGCACTGAAGTCTGCACGTGCGATGCTAAAACCAGAAAGTGATGGCAAGGAATTGCTCGAGCGAATTGATAAGCGGATTACAGCTCTCAGCTATCATATCCAGGCTTACTATTGGCTGGATTTCACTCAACTAAATAACATATACCGCTATAAAACTGAGGAGTATTCCCACACTGCTGTCAATAAGTTCAATGTCATCCCAGAGTCTATCCCAGACTGGGTATTTGATTTCATGCCTTTGCGAGGAGGTTATCTGATTGGC